>BMAU01001837.1:0-308551 GCA_019973935.1 Trichonephila clavipes | reverse complement strand
ACGTTTAATGCAGTGCTTCTCAAACTTTCAATACTGGCGCCCCCTTTTCAATCACAATTTTTATCGCGCCCCCTTATACATAATAATTTACTGAATGCAATAATAATGCACTTTTTACGATAAAGCAACAATATTTATTATAAACCGTACAAATTCATGACATAAGTATTAAATTTTGTATATGTTACTTTTAAGCAAAAAAGTCAAGTAATAGGATAATTACTAAGTTATTTTTCCTTTCTCTGATTTTTAAATTGGAACATATTACAAAATGCGGTGGTTGCTTAGAAGACAAAATATAGATATCTGCTAAATATAGAAAATGAACTCAGAGGGTCAATTTCTTATCTTAAAACTCCTTTCAAAAACTTTGCTCTGTAAGACAAGCCCATGGAAGTAGCTATTAATTATTAAACTTGTTCTTAATTTAGTATTAATTAATTAGTCATAAAATACTCTGTGCACCACTCATACATTAAAAGCAGTGTTTCTCAAACTTTCAATACTGGCGACCCAATTTTCAATCATAATTTTTGTCTCGCCCCCTCCCTGTACAACAATAATGTATTTACTGCAATAAAAATGCACTTTGAGAGAGAGACGCTAAAGTTACAATACGATCTTAATTATAAACCGTACAAATTAATACGATAAGTATATTAAATTTTGTGTATATGTAACTTTTAAGTAATATATATTTTAAGAAAATTACTTAAAATATATATTACTTAGAATTATGTTATTTTTCTTTCTCTAATTTTTAAATTGGAACAGATCGCAAAATGATGTATTTAATTAAAGATTTATTTCCTTCAGCATTCATTTCTCAAAGTACAAATGTCATTAGAAAAATAGTCTAATCAATGTCGCTCTCTATCATATCCATCACATCTGGCATTATAGGGTACGTTTGCGTGAGTCTGGGCAACCTATCGGACGTCTGCGCAAAACATGTAAAAATGCTTTTCCTCGTACAATTCCAGTCAGTTTTGGTCGACTCGATACTCCTATAGCTACCGAATCTAGCTTGAATGTACATTTTTTTAAAATTTCCACGTTAATTGTAATTCACGGTAATTAAGATGATATGCAGTAGATTAAAACAATATTATATATACATTTTTAAGTCGCTAAACATTCGACCATAATTCAATCAACAAGTACAACAGACGAACGAGCATGGTTCCGAAAATTAAATCAAGGCGATCTTCTCAAAAAATACTTAAATTTTGATTTACCACTACTGAAGTAAATGATGGAAAAAAGCCCCAGCCTCGATATGTGTGTTAAAACTTACAAATCTGCAGAACAACATGTGAAAAGTTGTTTTTAAAACATGTAAAATCATTTAGCTATGTTGGCAAAGAATTTTAAAAAAGTATTTTCTGAATGAGGACAGCTTGGTAGCAAGTTACAAGAGTGGATTAGGGATCTATTTCATAATACTCAAAAGGGCTCTCAAATTCCAAAGAAGAAATCTTCATAGATTTCACATCAGTGAAAAATTAAAAGGCAATTTTGTAATAAATCGCTCTTTAATTTGGGTTAGAGGTGGATGAGGAATTATCTGTACTGAAAACAAAAAAGGCACTTCGTATACTATTACCATTTTCAACATCCTACCTTTTTCAAACCGGATTTTCTGCAGTGGATGCCTTGAAGACAAAATATAGATCTCAGCTAAATATAGAAAATAACTCTTTAAGTGTCAATTTCTGATATTAAACCTTCCTTTGAAAAACTTTCCTCTACAAGACAAGCCCGTGGAAGTCCCTAATAATTATTAAACTTTTCTTAATTTAGTAACAAGATTGGATTTCCGATTAAATATTAACGTCACACTGTTCAGCTGCGCGAGGGCTTTTGACGACGGACCACATAATTTTGAACCATGGTCAGTAACGTGGATGACACCTGAGCTGGCACCCCTCTCTCCTAACTACCACACCACACCAAATAGCGGAGTAAACGTTTCAACTCTCAACAGATTTAACGTGCATCGCTGCCCCACACGGCGGGTCTTTAGTGTTGGTACTGGGCTCGAACTCGTGACAAGGCAAGGCAGGGATCCGATACCTATACCACTCGGCTGGCATGGCCAAATTCAGTAATAAGAAATTATTTATAAAATACTTCTTCCAGTACTGATACATCAAACGTATACTGGCTGAAACACCGACTCTTCGCACAAGTTCATTTTTTAAAAAAAATAAAACATTATTCTGATATAATAGCTGAACTGTAAGGAGAGTAAAACTGTGTGCACGACATTGTATACAAAAATGTAAAAATGATTTTTTTTTTTAGATAAATGCTATAATTGTAAATAACGGTTTAAAAGAACTGTAATTTTAAACCTCACACAATAAGCATTTAGAATTAATGTTAAATTATGAAAAAAAAAATTAAAATTCCGATGAAGAATAATTGGCTATTACTTTTAACATTTAAAGCAAGAAGACTTCAAAAATGTTTTAACCCGGGAGCAGGCGCGTACTGATACTAACATTAATGGTGATAGTAGGGGACTCAGTCACCCCAATCATTTGTTTAGAATTATTTTTACTGTACACGATACAAATCGGAATTCTAGAATATTTTAATTTATAGAAAGTATACTTACCTTCTTTCAAGGACTATTCAATTCTTTGATGATTTGAGAAAAATCAATAAAAAACTGGAGCTAAAAATGATTCAAAAGTACAAGACCATAATAAGGACGCAAATCAGACACTTTTCAATTATCCTGAGAAATGTTAAACCAATCAATTCTTTTCCAAATATCGCAAAAACTCAATTCATTTACAACTTCCTAAGCGAAAAGCAAACGCATAAAAGATGGGAGGGAACTAATATTGGATAATAAATCCATACACATAAGATTGAAGGTCAATCAAATGATTAGCAAACGTACTACTATGCAGCCTGGCTGAAAAGTGAATCAGGACTTCCTTTTCTTTTTCTACAACTAATGTACAGTATTTCAATAATAAATACAGTGGTGAATTGTTTATCTTCTTAGAATTTTCTCAGGGTCTGGGTTTCGTTTTTTTCTTTTAACGAGTAATATTTTATGTTAAAACGTAATAAAAAAATATCTCATTGAGGAAATACAGCAAATAAAACAAAATGTTTTTTTTTTTAATTTGGTTTTGGGAACAAAGATAGCTATTTGATGACGGAAAAAGCCAGATAATAAGCATAAATTATGTCAGTGTTGTTGTGTGTATTTTTTTTTATTATGGAAGAAAAAGCATTTTGTTTACTTCTCTTTCGGGTTATTTTTTTAAAAAAAAATCTTTAAATTTTTTCGGATACGCTCGCGCCCCCCCAGGGGCGCGCCCCACACTTTGAGAAACACTGTGTTAAGCACTATTTGGTAAATATTTTAACTAAATTTCATTTAGTTTCAATGAATGAAATTTCCCAGTCACCATTGTTTCAAATCTTTTCTTAATTAGCAAAAATCTGTACATTTTCAAAAGGATTGTAAAATGATAAAATATTTGTAAATTTGGATACATGTGAATCAATCATGCTATTTGATACTCTTTAATATTTGGCAAAGTAATCTAAAGATTAAATTTCGTTAAACTACTTTGAACTGTAAGGATACTTTTAGTTATTCATAATCTGCACAATAGTTTTCATGCTATAATTTCTCTTAAATAAGAGTTATAAAAATCTAATTTTTTCTGAAAAAACACCTTATTGAAACTTATAACTATATTTTTTCCTCTTCTCATAGAAAATTAAACTCAATTGTATCCAACTAAACTAACACTAAACTAGAACTAAAATTAAAACACCCTGTGCAATAATTTAATGTGATTTACCTAACCTATTATCAGGAATTCTAAAGCAATGTCATTAAATATTTGCTACAAGGTTACTCAGTGTTATTTCACAGTGGCCAAATGCAATAGTTAAAATAGTGAAACTCACAGTATGAAGAATTCTAATATTTTGTGGGAATTCATTCAATTGTACAATGAACTCAAAACTCATGTCTAATAGAGAAATCTTGATCATACCAAACGATTCCTATTTCCACTATATAATTCGAATTGATATCGTAACGTAAAATATATATCATTTTATCACTTAATGCACTGCTATCAAAATATATAAGGAAATATTTCATAAAAAGTAATTCTTTTCTTTACACTTCGCCTAATTTTTCTCAAAAGGGTTCTCTGGAGATTTCTTGCGTATTTTTTTTTATTATAAATGTTTACTTTAACTATTAACTTAAATATATATTATACGAGATAACCTCTCATACTCAACTTTTGGAATAAACTTTTCTTTTAAATGATATAAAATATATGAGTGCTATCCACATGCCGTTGTTTTTTACTTTTAATTATTTTTTTGACTGTTAAACATTTTAAAAATATTAAAATTTAGTAATATATATATCTTTTCTTTCACTCTACTATAAAAAAATAGAATAGGGAATTTATCGAACACTTTTACACTGTCATTTTTTTTTAGAATAATGAGCGAATGAATGTGAACCCATTTAGAAAAAAAGAACTTGTCCTTATCGTTCTGCTTTAGTGTCTTTTCATTTTTACAAATGTGAACATAAGTGCAATGGCATTGTACATTGATGGAGACTATGATCTCAAATTACAAGCTTCCAATAGGTGATGCCCGATGATTTATCGCAACATAGTTCTTAAGTTTTCTCTCACTAAAGATCGATGTTGAAGTGAATGATGAGGGATTGACATTGCTTGACATTTTGATGGGATAGCTGTGAGAATAGCGACTCATAATATTTTCTTTGTCACCTCCTTTCTACTTATCATATATCAGTAACAGAAAATCTTTTGGTTAATAATGGACTTTTATCAGAAAAAAACTTTTTCAGGTTTTGGTATAAATTGTTTAATTTTAAATTAGGTGATTTATAGTAATTTCAAAGATGATATTCAGCAGAAATTCATTGAATATTTTAAGTTATTTTTAAAATCCAAATTTCATCGTAATCCCCAAAATTTTATGACCATCACCTACATGCCGTCTTTTAATTCTCATTCAAAGTTACTTACATGATGTATATCTGACAATGCAGCAGCAGAATTCAACCCAATAGCTGCCTTTTCTCAAAAAAAGTTATTGAAAGAGAAAGGATCGTTTCAAGATACATTAGCTGTTTCATTTTCCCTTGAATAGAAACCTGTGCTAATTTTTGAGGCAATTATACACGCACGCGCAATCAAACTTGCCGGGTGATATTGGAATGATTTATTGAATTACTTCACCTAAATCAGAACATCTATTTTCTAATTATAGATAAATGTGCAGTTTTGTAATATATTTTTATATAAGTTTGATTTTATAGATTTGAAGATTTATAGATTTGTGTCACTACTTGTGAGATTTTAAACCTGCATGCTCGCCTATTCGGTTAACAGTTCTTTCATTCGGCACCCTTGGAAAATGTCACTGCAACATATCTCCTATAAGATAAGTTTCCGGATTCTTCATATTCTATTATATGCATTCTTCTGTTGGACAAGTGAAGAATCATTTTTGATGTACATTATACTCGTCTGGGTGAAAGTTAAACCTAGAAGGACGCTTTCGTTTCCTGATCAAAAATTGCTGGTTAAAGCTTTCTACAAGAACCGTGATATTTACAAATGTTGTATTGGGAATGGTTCTCACAGAGAAATGAATTAAGGTGTCTTCTCCCTCTATTTCAGTATAGAGGTAACGCAGCGTTTCTCAAACTGTGGGGCATGACAACTCTACGAAGGGGGGTGGGAGTGCGAGAATATTTAAAAGTTGAAAACAAAAGATTATTTTTAAAATTATTAATTTACTCAACATAAACAAACAAAATACATTCTGACATAATAAATATAGAATACACTTTTACACTCATACATTACACTTATAAATGTATCAAAGCTATACAATGTATTTTATTATGGATTTAACAATATTAAGTTTAGAAGAAGTTTAATAATTACCATTGCCCCATGGTGTTGTCATACATAAAATTATAAGCAAAAATAATTATAAGCAAAATAAATATAAGCAAAAATAATATAAGCAAAAATAATATAAGCAAAAATAATATAAGCAAAAATAATTATAAGCAAAAATAAAATTATAAGCAAAAATTAGCACTAATTTTAATAATTTGTTTGGCTTATAATTAATCCCTTAACTACCGATTAAAAATTCCGCGGTTCGCTTCCCACTGCCAACCGTTTTCCACGTAGGCGCGCGTATGTGATGTGTTGGGGGAGGGAGGAATAAAAAAAACAATATAATCTGAAGTAAGTAAATCCTTCAAAAACATTGCAAAGATCCGCTTATTGCATTCCATAGCCATCTGAATAATTTTATCGATGACAGTGCACCGAAAAGATCGTACTTCTCAAAGACGCATATATACGTCCATGGAAATGAACGCTTTGGATTAGCAAGACGTTTATACACGCCGGTAGCGCTTTATAGGTTAAAGTGGTATTTTAATACGACAATAATAGTCGTGTATTGTAATAATTGTAATAATAGTACGTCAAACTACTATTATTGAATTCAACACATTGTTCTTGTATGAAGGGTGCGTGATAAAAATTGTGATTGATTATTGAGTCACGAATATTGCTACTTTGGGAAGCACTGAGGTAGCGAAACTTTGTGCATTTTTAGATAACGGAAAGTTTATGAAGAGTCATTCATTAAGTGACAGACTATTATTGAGTTAAAACAGCGTCCATGATGTAAAAGAAGTCATGAAAAGTTTGACAGTAAAAACAACAACGCGGAGAAGCAGTGCTTGTGAAGAAACTGGGAGTAGGAGGATTCTAGAATCACCGATTCAGCATATTCAGTGGGGCTGCGGTAGTGCAGTAGTAAAGGTATCGGATCATGGCAGGCATATCATGAGTTCGAGCCCAGTACCACTAAAAACCCACCGTGTAGGAGAGCGATGCGCGTTAAATCCGTCGAGAGTCCAAACGTCCTCCCGTTGGTGTGGTGTGGTAGTTAGGAGAGTGGAGTGCCCGCTCAGGTGCCGTCCACGTCACTTGACCATGGTTCACAATAACGTGGTCCGTCGCCAAAAGCCCTCGTGTAGCTGAACAATGCGATGTTAATATTCACTCGATCGACATATTCAGCTGGGATTGATGAATCTGTATGTGTATTGAATTCAGTCACTTAAATTATCACTGGAAGATACTGTCGCAATAAAAAGTTTTGATAAATGAGCTCTTTCAAAAATGGAATGTAGCCTACACAATGGTTGTTGAACGTTTTAAAGTTGGAGGAAGTCTACTTTTCATTGCATGGAAGAGTGAATACGCAAAACTCTGTCGTATCTGAGAGGACGTTATATCTTCCTGATTATAAGAACTAACCTCTACTTTCTTCTCATGTGACTATTTAGTGTGCTTTCTTTTTTAACTTACTTGTCCTATTTCGGCAGGAAAAATCGGTGCAGTCATATTAGTACGATATCTTACGTTTTTGCGTGACTACACGTTGTATCGGTTTTCCTGGAAAGACACTTCCCGTTGTCACCTTCATATAAAATGGGGCCTCACCCCACATAGCATATGAGGTGAAGAACGTTCCCTTTGGAACCTTTTATTGAAAATCGAATGGTATGCAAATGAATTTTATGCTGACCTCACAAACTCCAGCCTTCATTGTGGCAGATTTTTAGCTGTAAGCATATTTAAAATTTCGTGTATAATGGTACTCTCCAACCACTTTAGTGAAATGAAACATATCATTCAACAAACAGTTGCTATCTACTCTCTGGAGTAATGGGCATCGTGAAATGTTTCAATTGCCGATTACCTTGTGCCTGTGGTCGTGTTAAACATTTCTTTCTGTAAAATAGATTTTACATTTGTGTTCGCCTAATTTATTTGAAGCGTCTGGGTACGACGAGTGAGTGCACTCTTTCGGTAACTTTTGGAACAACAACATCTATGGAAAGCAAATTCAATGTCCTTGTTATCCTTTTGGCGCCAACGTAAATCGTTCACGTATATAACAAACCAATTTTTGAACTTTAAAAGTATGTTTGACACACATGCACGCACCCCCTCCCCCACATCATCTCCATACACACATAAACAACTTTGAATGATTTGAATCCACCCCAAAATATCCAATTAAAATGGATAAGAAATAATTAACCATTTAAACTCAAATATTTAAAACTTAACTGAATGCTAATCAATGCTTCATTCCAAATGTAAATAATTTTCAGAAAAAGGATTGCTCTCCAATGCCATCGATCGATGATTTCCAAAAAAGTAAATCGTTTGAAAATAATTTAATAAATGTTGTTTGGTAGAGCTGAGATTTTTCAAATTTTAAGAGATCCCGTATCTTATCGAGACTAAAGCAGGAAGTTAGCAGATTTTTTTAAATTTATTTTTTCAGATTTAAAAACTGAGATAGTTGTAGATTTCTTT
Source organism: Trichonephila clavipes (assembly GCA_019973935.1). NCBI lineage: Eukaryota > Metazoa > Arthropoda > Arachnida > Araneae > Nephilidae > Trichonephila > Trichonephila clavipes. The sequence goes on along the minus strand of BMAU01001837.1, from coordinate 300,092 downwards.
CTTTCTTAATATGTTTGAGTTCTTAGGAATTCTCATGAAACGTTAATTTATTCTTGGAAAGCAAACAAGTGTATTTTCTTTTCACGGAAAAAGTAAACCACAGGATGAGCATGATAAATATTTGTAGTAAATATATAATAACATGGATAATCAAGTTAGAATAGAGATGGGAACTCTATTTGTGTAGTTGGAACAGTTTGAAAAGAAGTTTTGGTCTATCAATCTTTTTTTCATGTTCTGTAAGTGTTCTTTTAGTTTGAATTATAACATTTAAATTCAATTAGCATAAAAATAATATATCTTTTCCTACTTTATTTTGATAACAGGACATTTACCTATTTGACCTACGTTCTGCTTTAATATGGCTTAAGGTAAACTTCTTGTTTTTAAACCTAAAATTAATGTTCGGAAATTTTACTTATAAAATAAAGTTTTATAATAATATAATAGTACGTTGATTATATTTCAGTTACAAAATCAACTAAAGCAGTGCTTCTCAAAGTTGCAACACTCGCGACCCAATATTCAATCATTAGTTTCATCGCGCCTCCTCCCCCCATACAATAACAATGTACTGAATTCAACAAAACAATACTTTGACGCTAAAACTACGAAACGACTTTAACCTGTTAAGCACCCCCTGTGTATATAAACGTCTCGCTAAGCCAAAGCCTTTATTTCTCCAGACGTATATATGCGTCTTTCCGAAGTACGATTTTTTTCTGTGCACTGCTATACGTAAAATTACTCCAATACTTTGGAATGCAATAAAAGGACCTTGACAATGCTTGCAAAGTATTTATTTATTCCAGATTATTTTTACTTCTTTATTCCTCCCCACCCCTCCCCCAATACATCATATACGCGTGCCAACGTGGAAAACGGTTGGCATTTGGAAGCGAATTGCGAAACTTATGATCGGCAGTCAAGGTTTTATTATAAACCGTACAAAAATTATCAAAATAAGTGTTAATTTTTTTATAAATTATATATATGACAAACCCATGGGGTCACTGGTAATTAATAAACTTGTTTTTAACTTAGAATTGTTAAATTGATTATGAAACACATTGTGCAGTACTGATACATTTATAAGTGTTTTATATTAGTGTAAATGTGTATTTTATTTTTTATTATGTCAGAATGTATTTTGTTTGTTTACTTCCTGCAAATTAATAATTTTTTTATTTTTTTTTGTTCTCGACTTTTTAATATGGTTACGCCCCCTTCTAGAGTTGTCACTCCTCCCCCCAAGGGGCGGGCACGCCGTACAGTTTGAGAAAGACTGAATTAAAGAAACATGGTGCGACTTATAGAAAAATCTTTGATTTGTTTATTTTTCACAATTTTTTTTTCCAAACTATATATCCTGTGTTCAAAATACAACAAAAATTTACCATTTAGTGTTTTAAAGGAAAATTTAAGAATTCGTGAAGGGATTTTAAAATTTTACTCTGTCTGTAACTGACGTACACAATTTAATTTGCAATTACTTTGAAGAGCTAGTGCATTTTTTTTTTGTAAAAACGTGATTGATATTCTCAACGTATATATTTCTCATTTGATATACAAATGTTCATATTGAAAAATATTCAGCTTACAATGAAGGATGTTTTAAAGTATATTTTATTTGTTTTCTGTGGAAGAAATATATTTGGTAGATACTTAAGCAATGAAACTTCAATAATGATGCTTATTACTTAGCAAAAAAACTTAGCAAAAATCGACACAGTATAGAATTTTACAATAAATTATTCAGTATATACTATTATGAATTCAGTATACTTCTTAGCTAATTTAGATGCTTTAGACTCCACATGTTACCAATGCTATCTTGATTCTCCGGCTGCAATAGACCTCCCCCAAAAAACCCATTCACATGACCAACGGAGGGACGATTTTCCCCGTGTTTGACCATCACTTCACCAGTCTTCCATTAAAGCTTGTGATATAGTGCTTTATCTAACCACGTGTTTTTATATATGAAATGTAGTGAATATAATATAAGTAATACCATTGGCTATAAAGAAAGGTAGGATACTTATATTACTGTATAACTTTATTCTTAAGTCATTATAGAATCTATTTTAGTTTTAAAGATAATTTAGTATAATAAACTGATGCATTTATGCCACAACATCACTAATTATTTGTAAATTAAGGTATTGTATTCTATATGAGAAATTAGTGTTTAAATATACACATATTTTTTAATCTATCATATCCTTATTTTAAAAATATTAAAAGTTTTATTAATAACATATTCTAAAACTCCACACATTTTATAGAAATGTCTCATTATTGTTACGTGTACCCAACTGTTCATCAAATAAAATACATATCCTTACATTTTCTCGGTTGTCCATCCTATTTGAATGAGATAACATATTGATTAACATATTTCAGTGAATTGCTAAATATTCTTATTACGGTTAATGTTTTTGAAGAAATCTGATTTGTTAATTTTGTTCCTCATGTTATGGCTATTCAATAAGAAAAGTATATTGAAATTTGTAATATAGGAAAAAGCTGAAGAAATATATAGGAAAAGCTTTGCAAGCTGAAAAATAACTGCGCGTTAAAAGCGAGCTATCTTTGCACTCGGATAAAAATATGGTACTATTTCACTGAAAAATTTAATCCCAAATTATTCAGGAGAGATATTTAATGTTAAAGTAGATATTAAAGATTTCACACAACGAAGTATTAAATATTTCAAATAAATTCAAGATATCTCTCAATAGAAGAGTACAAAATTTTAATGTACATTACGGGTTATGCGTGCATAATATAAAATTCGGATGCTCCGATTGCAAATGTATATTTCTTTCAAATAAAGAGATCAATTTCGATTCAGAAATGCAGGACAAAACATTTGAGACTTCTGGATAGAAGACATTTAAAACTGCCCACGAATATTGCTATGAAAGTCATTTCAACGCAATGATTCATTTTTGATTTGTTGATATCGAAAACATTCGAATCAAGATTTCTTAAGGTTAATTGCCAATTATCCTTTTTACAAGTACAACAGAAGCGTATTTGGAATTACATGAGTTGTGGAATATCTCGCATTTTTTCGTTTAATTCACCTTGTGTAAAAAAAAAGAAAAAAAAAGTGTAACATTTCATATTTTAAAAAAATATTCATTACATTCGGGAATAAATGCTTAAATAATTATTCAAAAAAGCGCAATGAAGAAATTTTAACGATGAAGGATAATCGAAAAATAAAGAAATTGAAGGCCAATTAGATCAATGTTGCTTTTGATATTCCACTGTTTTATTTATTTAAATATTCAATTATCGATTGGTATATTATTCAATATAAGCACACATGTACTTCCTTATAGTTCATTTTTTTTAATTCTATACAGATTTTATGCACATGTTTAATAGTTCACATAAGTACTACTTAAAGAAAAATTCTATTTATTTACATTATTCGTTTAAATCATTTTTATGAAGATTTTAGCATTCGAAGTTTGTTAAATGTTAAATATTTTTTTTTAATAAAAAAAATTATTTTATTTTTAAGTATTTTTACCTAGGCATAATAGTTGTTTGAAACGCATAAAAATAATGTAAAAATTGTTTTGAATAATATCATTACAAATCTAAATGATTCAATATTTGAAAGTAATCTATACATTGCTTCATTAATAATACATTTTTTGAAAAGTTTTTTTAAAATTTTTTCTCAGATTTATATAGGTAAAATATTCTTTTCTAATGTATATATTTTCTAACGTATAATCTAGAATCTATTTTTGCTGTATAATTAATGTGGTATCTAAAACTGCTTGTGTCATTTCTATTTTGTATATATTTTTACATGCATTACATTCTTTATTTGTATATATTTTTGCATTTGTATAAATTTCTGCATACATTTAACCTTTATTATGATTCATTGAAAGCAGCAAAATGTTGCTAAATTTACATGCTTTTTAATTAGTATGTCTCTAATGCTTTACTCTACCTATTTCTTATTGCAAGTAAATGTTTCTTTTGTTATTTTATCTGATATTGGAAATATCTTACATTGAGTCAGTGTTTACGTAGATGTTTCTTACATTGTTATGAACTTTTTACGAGTGATATTTCCCTCTTTTCCCTGGAAAATATTAGACATCCTTCTAACGTAATTAATACATAACTTTCACCTGAAAATATTCTAAATGAGAATTATAAAAAATAATCAATATAAATGTAAAAATATTAGTCTACGACCTGAAAAGAAATAAATGTCGTAAGCTTTATATTCCTGACAGCCACTCTGCGAATAGCAAAACATTCCCTCCTTTCGTTACGTCATCAAAACGCTGTCGGGGCCTGGTCCTTCAAGATGGCCTTGATGTTAAAAACGGGCTTTTACAGCGGTATGGTTGGTATTGTCCCCTTCGTTTGGTATGTAGGAGGAGTGGTTTCAGCAGGAAGGGACCGATGGGGTGGCTCATAAGATGAGATTCTTCGCCACTGGTGTTGGGGTTGTTGATTAGCTGATGCGTGGGAGTTTTGTTGTTGGCTGCCCGACTCAGAGGAAAAAAAATAACTATTAAAATTAAAACTAGGAAATGTAAAAAGGATGATAAATAATTAAGAAAAATTAATTATCTAACATAGATTATTTTAAAAGGTAGGCGCTTTTTGCTTTTTAGAATTATTGGCTTCAAGAGCAGGGGGAAATTGCAACAACTTAGACATTCCTTCAACTAGACTTGATAAAATGTTAAAAAGTTCTAGAACATGAATTATTTTAGATACATTGTTTTCAGAACTTGTTAATCCTCGGTTATCAAGTCATTAAACTTAGAATCAATTATGTGTGTGTTCTAATTTTAGATGCGATTTAAGTAATACTAAAGTACCGAAGTATCAAGCATCAAAAGAACCGTTAGAAAAATCTTTGTATAATACCTGTATGAATTTTATTATTAGTAATTATTGTATACGTTTAAACTATAACTTTAATTGTATTTAAGTATCATAAAATGCATTGAGTATTTTGCATTTAAGTATTGTAAATATCGTTTATTTCGTATTTAAGTATAGTAAAATATATTACTTATTTTTATTGAAATTTTCATTTCAATGGCGGAGACTCTGTTACGCCCCGCATGTGCAGAGGGCGCTAGTAGTTCTCTTTGTTGTCCTTTTGTTTACATTTGTATTCAGTTCTAACCACGGAGCACGACGAAACAACCGTCGCTCTCAATCACCAAATAATTTTAAAGTATACAGTCTACATTCTTTGTTTGAGTAGATAAGTAATACATAACTCAAAATCTGCTTAAAAACTGTTCAATATACATTTATAGAAATCTCACCCAAAATTAATACGATTTAATACAAATATGCTTTATCATAAGAACATGTCTTCTTGAGAAACAAAGGCAATTTTAACTTTTAAAAAATTCTTTGTCTGAAAGTAAATATAGCTTTAATATTTTTTTCATTGTATTTAAGAACCTAATGCAAGCATTTCTAAGGAAATTGTAGAGTTTTTTATGACTTCATGGGCATCCAAACAAAAGTTTTGCTGAAAGGATATGACAAATTCACTTCGACATTTGTTGCATTATCGAATTTCTGTTGTGGCCGTTCTTCCCTTTTTAATGTATTTTTAGTTTCCCTTTATTTTCAAAAGTTCCTATTTAAACAAAAGTATAATATTTGAAATTCTAATATTCTATAGTCTCCATCTGTTTATGTTATTTTACATTAAACGCTTTTAAAAACCAAAGAAAATTTACAAATCTAAAAATTGTTATACGAAAATATTGTACTCTCTTCTGGTTAATATCGCAATCTAAAATATTTTTGTAAATCATTTAAAAATGGTTAAACTTTTGGAAAAAAAACATGTTTTTAAAATGTGCGGAAACGTTTTTTTTCTTCTCATTTCTGAACAAATTTTTATCTTCTTGAAATTTAAAAGTAAAGGTTCCAAAAAGAGCATTTTCAGTTTCAAATATGTCCCACTATTTTTAAAGATCGTTCATTATGATTTGGTTATTGTTGGGTTAGTAATTTAATGGACTGTACACAAGATTATTATTTAAATCCAAATTTTATTAATGCGAATTCCGATATGAAGTCTTTCGAGCGATCTGAAATATTTTTATAAAGCATTAGAGTTGATACAAAATACATTGCCGCGGCAACCCTAAACGTTGCCATTATTTATTTACAGTTCTAAAATTTACATGGGCATTAACGGTTATACTATATCCTTAACTTTATTGTTATTGTAAAGGTAGCAATTTTTTAGTTATATATGTTAGTACAGTGTTTCTCAAAGTGTGGGGCGCGTCCCCTGGGGGGAGAACTCTACAAGGGGGGTGCGCGCATATCGAAAATTTAAAGATTTTTTTTTAAAAAAATAAGTGAAACAAAATACTTTTTTCCGTAATAAAAAATACACAACAATACTGATATAAATTATATTTATCATCTGGCGTTTTTCTTTTTTAACATAAAATATTACTCGTTAAAAGAAAAACGAAACCCAGACCCTGAGAAAAATTCTAAGAAGATAAACATTTCATCACTGTAATTATTATTGAAATACTGTACATTAGTTGTAGAAAGAAAAGGAAGACATGATTCACTTTTCAGCCAGGCAGCATAACACATTTGCTGATCATTTGATTGACCTTTAAACTTACTGGTATGGTTTCTACATTAGTTCCGTCCCATCTTTTATGTATTTGTTTTTCGCTTAGGGAAATTGTAAATAATGAAGAGTTTTACGATATTTGGAAAAGAATTGATTGATTTTTGGAGGATTATTTGGCTAAGATTTATTTTTAAGAGTAATCTAAAGCATATAAAGCATAGTGAAAAACGTCATAATCCATTTTAGAACATCCGTATTTTTTCTGAATACAATTTTAACCCGGGAGCGGTGGTGCGGGGCATCTGTGATCTATATTGAAGGAAGTTGAAGCTGATCAAGCAAAAGAATGCATATTATTCATGATTGAGAAACACAATGAACATGAAACGAAAGGAAAATTTTCAAATGCTTTCTAAAGAACTCCATCAACTGAAATATGAAGCCATAAGTGTACCACAAGGTTCGCCTTGTCAAAAAACACAAGAAAGAAAAAGTTCAACTTGATATTTGTTGATGATCAAAGGTGTCACGAGTTCGAGCCCAGTACCACTAATGACCCGTCGTGTATGGGGGAAGTGCATGTTAAATCTGTCGAGAGCTCAAACGTCCTCTTGCTGGACTGGTGTGGTAGTAAAAAAAGGCCAGCTCAAGTATCGTCGTCGTCAACCATTGTTCAAAATTAGAGGTCCGTCTCTAAAAGCCCTCGTATAGCTGAACAGTGCGACGTTAATATTCACTCACTCGATCATGAAAGCACATTAAAACTACAATAAATTGAAACTAAATATGACAGCTTTGCCAGCAAATAACATTTCTGTAATATTAGTGAAAAGTACATCTGATTTGCGTCTTTTATTGAAAACAATTTGGTCTTGCACTTCTGAATCATTTTTAGTTCAGTGTTTTATTGGTTATTTTTTAGCAGAAAATCCTGTTTAACATAGGTAGGATGTTGAAAATGGTAATAGTATACGAAGTGCTTTTGTTTTCAGTGCAGAAAATTCACCATCCATCTCTACCGAAAATTCAAAGAGCGAATTATTACAAAATTGGCTTTTAATTTTTCACTGGATGTGAAGTCTATGAAAATTTCTTCTTCGGAAGTTGAGAGCCATTCTGGAGTATATTGAAATAGACCCTTTTTCCACTCGTAACTTGCTACCAAGTTGTCCTCATCCAGAAAATACTTTTTAAAATTCTTTGCCAACATGACTAAATGATTTTACATGGTTTTAAAAACAACTTTCACATGTTGTACTTCAGATTTATAAGTTTTAACACATATCGATCTGGGGCGTTTTCCTCATCATTTACTTCAGTAGTGGTAAATCCAAAATTTAAGTATTTTTGAGAATACTTCCTTGATTTAATTTTCAAAACCATGCTCGTCTGTGTACTTGTTTTCCTTTATTATTGTCGAATGCTCGCTTACGACTTAAAAATGTATGTATGATTTTGTTTTAATCTACTGCCGTAAATACTTAATTACCGTGAATTACAATTAACGTGCTAATTAAAAACGTACATTCTCAAGGTAGATTCAGTAGCTATAGAAGTACCGAGTCGACCAAAACTGACTGGAAACCGAGGAAAAGCATTTTTTTACTTGTTTTGTGCAGACGTCCGATAGGTTGCCCAGACTCACGCAAACGTACTCGATAATGCCGAATGTGATGGATATGATAGAGAGCAACATAGACTAGACCATTTTTCTAATGACATTTGTACTTTGAGAAATGGATGCTGAAGGAAATATATCTTTAATTAAATGTATCATTTTGTAATTAAATATATCATTTTGCAATCTGTTTCAATTAAAAATTAGAGAAAAAAATAACATAGTAATATATATAAATAAGTAATATATATTTTAAGTAATTTTCTTAAAATATATATTACTTAAAAGTAACATATACAAAATTTAATACACATACAATTTATAATTGAGATCGCAATGTAGCTTTAGCGTCAAAGCGCATTTTTATTGCGGTAAATACATAATTGTTGTAGAAGGGGGGCGCGACAAAAATTATAATGGAGTATTGGGTCACCAGTATTGAAAGTTTGAGAAACACTGTGTTAGTAAAACTCAATATTTATTTAAGATTTCCCTTTAGGAGAAGAATGAGGACATATGATTTATACATGAAAAATTGAACAAACAGAAACGTGTAATATTCAAAAATTTTAAGCAATATACACTGGTATATAAAAGCTAAAAATAATTGGAAAGCTCTGAAAAAGAAAGTTTTTAATGAAAAAGAAACCTTAAAATTGCAAACTCATAATGTATTGATTTTAACTTATGATTGCACATACATATTTTCTTGTGATGAATGTAATAAGATGGCGGGAGGGCTATTGAAAATTAAATAAGTGATACGAATGTCCTATTGATATTCTAGTTGCTTACCATCAATAGACTTAAGAACATTTCAAATAATGCAAAATTATTGATTACTGTCCAAAAAGACAAATTGAGTTGCCTTTTAAAGACATCATTTGTACTTCAGAAAGTGAATGACGATAGACAAAAGTGTCTATTTTCCCAGACAGATCTTCCTGAATATCTCAGACAACTTGTTCTTGGGTTAATTAATTTAAGTTATAGTATTCTTCATTACGCTATATTTTATATAAAGGGCAGCACGAATAAAAATTCTTGTACTTGTAGTGGCATTTATATAGGTTCCAAAATAATTCCTGTTCTATCAATTTGAGAAATTTGATGGCTGTAAAGTATTTCACCGTGAACTGATTGTTACTGTACATGCCTGTATAAGACCCTTTCATTTTCTAGTTCGGGTAACATCTAAATTTTAACTAATATTCGAAATGCCTACCAGCATCTTTCTAATTGGCATAGGGTGACTAATAATACAGGAGATATTATTTTGGACAAGCTGAAATGTCTTTCTCTTTCTCGCGATTCACACTAGCAATGGATTCCTTCGCGTGTGAACGTAGAGAACAACAAGAATTCAGATGCGCCAGCAAAATATGGCGCAGTTCAACCTTCAGATTATCTGTCCCATCTTACTTTTGCATATCTGTATTCCATTTCTAGAGGGAATGATTCTTATACTATTCGGCATGTTCACCAAAAGTATCAAAATAAATGTCCCTATGGTTCTTTTCCCCTTTGGTATAGCAGGTTGCTATTACCCGTTTCTGTTGTGAGCAACTGAGAACATTGACCTACCACAATAATGATAGTTTTCAATTCTTCAGTCAGATGCTCAGACTGCCAAGCCCCTACAGAACACATTCTTGATTTTTCGGATCTCACATTGCAAGAGTTATGTGGACTCTCATTGATGGCTATTGATCTTCTGAGAGTAAACGATATTATGGACTTGATCTTGCTCAGATAGATATGGGTTAAGAATCAACAACAATGACAGTGTCTAGTGTTGTAAATGATGCACAATGCATAATTTATAAGCCCTTGAACTGGGGATCTAACATTTAGAAATATTCATAGAAAAGTTGTAGTAGGTCAGTAGAGAAGAATAAAAGCTTGGAAACGCTGATTTCTGTTTATGATTACTTGATGTAAATGAACGAAGTGTGTCAAACACCTGTTTTCCTAATTCCATGAAATCTTAAGAAGGATTTCTTGGCAAACGTTTAACAGAAGTTTCCAGTTCCCGACTGGTTCTTTATTCCAGGCATCTAGCTGCTTGCATGCATTTGATTTGTGCGCAAAAGAGAACCCATTTGTGAAAGAAGAGAGAATTTTGGAATTAGGCAGATGTTCGAAAAATTACGATTTAGTTTATAGAATGATTCTCAACACCGCATTATCTGCAGAGAATGGGAAACACGTTACCACCCTCATAGCGTCACAGAACAAGATAAGTAGCATGGTGATTACGTATTTATGTGGTTGAACGCAGTGTCTGCTGGGCGCATGAACCCTCATTTTTTTTGAGGAAATCCTGTTAATGGAATAAAGTACAGAGATAATGTACCGTAGCCTTATGCCATTCGTTTCCGCAGTGCTATGTTTCTTCAATTCATATTAAGAGATTAAAATGTGACACTAGAATATTCTTGATACTTATAGGAATATCTTCAAATAGAAAATATTAAGCGTAAGAAAGATGAGTAACAGCCTCAGATTTAAATAGAAATGAGCACGCTCAGTATGTACTTGGAAGAAACGTTTCAGCTCATCAGCCTCCACCAAGAAATATTGCTCTGCTCAAGGTTATTTTGCTGTGTGAATGGTGAAATCTTTTACTGGAGTGAATTTAGACTTAATCGCAGCCAGCATGAAGCATCGCAGTGGTGCTAGTAACGCAACAAGGGGTAATTCCAATTCCTATTGACCAATTTTACCGGTTTTTATTTCTTTTCTAACATATTATTTTTTAAATTTTACTCCAGACTGTTACGTTTCCCTGAAGGAAGCGATACAGTTATATTTATGTGTGTTCTCCACGTTCCATTATTTATAACGACTTCCCAAGTATGCGATGTTACATCCAATTCTGTCTTTCATTTCGCACCCTGCTTGCAGAACCTTCTAACTTTTGGGCATGAGTAAACAATGTATTATACTTTCATTACGAGAATGAAGTCAAAATGTGACGGATCTATCTGCGATCCTTCAACTAATCCTCTTGGGAAATCTTTGGGCTGTCGATCCGCGTTATTCACAACCAACCCTTCGGAAGAATAAAATCGTGATATTCAAATTAACTTACTGTATATAGTCAAAGTTTTCTAGCTTGAATAGAGAGTAGGAGAGCAGATATATTCGCATCAGGTGAGATTGCTGCTGAAGGTATCATATTTGAATTATTGTAATTAAGAACTAAATAGGAGGAAGATTTAAATTGACGATTGCTTACTTAGATTAAATTGCTATTAGATTAAATCTGATGATAGGTTAGATCCTTTGTTAAGTAAGGATTGAGTTTGATAGCCTCCTAATCGTTCATGTATTTCCTCTGTTGTTCCACTTTCACGATTAGCATTGAGACATTCTATTACTATTATTAATTGAAATTATGTCTTTTCATTGTGTGATAGATAAATAGATTGTTTGGATCATGGTGAATGTTTCTTCCCTACCTCCCACATATCTAGGTGCCCAAGAGAGAGGTGTTAACCTCTCACAAAAGTATTTTTTTATAAATCTTTCAGAGATTTTTCCTACTGGAAAATATATTCCGAGGTCGAGAACGCTTTTCTCAAATATTTTCCAGGGATGTCAAGAAAAATAATTGTTTTCTTGAAGTAATTCAAATTACGGATAAGAAAAATGGAGCTGAATTAATTTTTTAGAAATTGAATACAATCAAATTAAATCAGCATAAATTTATAGAATAAATATCAGGTTTTATCGCTCTCATTTTCAAGTTCTAATTCTCATAGACAAATAAATATTATAACTTGAAGACTTTCTATGTGATTATAATTTTTTTTAAATAATTTAAACTAGCAAATATACATAGTGATTTTCTTTTCCTTTTAATTAGTTTGACTATGAAATGATGTTAAATAACCTATTAAAAAAGAAAGAGATTTTTCTTTTCAATAGCTTAAAAACTATTTCATACTTTTGGAATTAAAAATGTGCTTTTCAAAAGCAAAAACTCTTCTTAACAAAACATCCTAAAATAACGTTAGGATACACAATACTCTAAAATTTTCAAAAGTAACAAATTTCTTTTTGCCTTTTTTTGCAGCTTTTATTATTGGGAAGCTTGCCACCTAATTACTGATTTTTAAACCAATATTTTAAGTTTTTCTGAACTTAGGTTTTGGTTTCAGTATCATTTTAAAGCATTTTCTCTACATTCTTAACTTGGAGTAATTAAATATATTCTTAAGCACAATAAACTCTTTCAATGTGAAATTGTAATTAATTTGAATTTTCATTACTAAAATCATTCCTGCTTCATTATGTTTTGAGCTTTTCGAGTTCTCATAGTTACCTAATTGAGATTGAATTCACGGCCAATTTTTGTGTTCTCGGGTTGCTGTGAAAAAAACAATATTGCGAAGAGATGCAATTCTACTGAAAATGATGTATCTAAAAATCAGCTCCTAGCTGATACTAGCATTCTACTATTTAAGTACCAAATACAAATATTCTGAATTCAAGTATAGCAAAAACTGAATATCTCCAACTTGTACCAAACTACGTTACAGTAAACGTATTGTAGTGCTATAGGTATTTTAAAGTCGAGCAACACAAACTCAAAACTGCTAAAACTGTCCCAATTTAAAACTGAAAAAAATTATATTTTATGTACAAATCTGGTGATTTTTAGCTTCAGTAACATTAAAATTATTTTATACATAAAAGCTTTATTTTTAAAACCTTTTTGAAATATATCAGGGTATAATTAAGCCGAATAACATGTCGTCGTAACAAATGAATGCATAATATCATGCAAAAATATATTTTGATTTAAAAAATGTTTTCAGTCATATTTAATTAAAGTAGTATTTTAATGTCGAACATACATTAAAAAATAACGTATAAAAATAAGAGCTGTAAGGGAATTGTAAGTTGTTGCATTTTCATTATTGTTTTATGCCTTTACAAACTTTAAATGTGATTTTCTCAGACTTTTATTTTTGAAGATATAAGTCATTTTTAATCCCTAAGGCTTTTTCTCTGTTAATCATAGAGCCTTGAAATTGTTTGTATATACTCCCAAACATATGTTCTATAAAAGTTAGTATGTATTTACGGCTGAGATCTCTAGTTATTTTTTTAAAACAATGCTAAATTAATATTTAAAAACTTTTCGTGTTTTTTCCAGGTTTAGTTAGACAAATAATTATTAAAAATAAACAAGGAAATATATATTTTCAATTCCACCCTAACTTTCGTTTGAAATAATCTAAAAACTTATATCCCTTAAAATGAATAAAAATTTTAAAAATTGAGTATTTTATAAAAATTTAGAAAAACCTTAAAAAATTCTTCATTTTTTTAAAAAAAATTGTAAAATAATGGCTGGTCAAACTGACTTCGTACTTTCAGAATCAACTTAATAATACGAAAAGTATTAAGTATAAAATGAGTATAAAATGTAAAACATTTTTACTGTTACTGCCTTCAAAATTTTTTTGAAAACGCGTGTGTGTGTTTGTACGGTGTAACCTTAAAAAATATTCAAAAATAAATTTTGTAAAGCCATGGTACAACTTTTTCATAATTTTTTAAAAACGTGTGTACTGTGTAACCTTAAAAAACATTCAAAAATAAATTTTGTAAAGCCATGTTACAACTTTTTCATAATTTTTTAAAAACTGCAAAATGTCTAAGGTAAAGAGTTAAATTTTATCAACATTTAATAGACCAAAATATTAATTTCTCTAACAGTAGATAACTATATATTATTTTCTTATACTACAGCATAAACGTTAATATACAGCACATACATATACTCACTCCCTTAACAGAAAATGTAGTCTACGCTGATATGTAATGAGTACTTACACTTTCAGTTAATCATCATAAGCATAATTTATCACGGCCAAATGAGTTACTTTTCCTTATTATTATATTCCAAAAAGGGCACCTATTTTTTTATAAATGTTTGAAATGGATGTCTCTAAGAGTAATATGTTATTAGCAAGTAATCTACAGAGACTTACCAATATCGATCTTAATCTATGAATTGCTGAATAATGCATATTTTACATCTGACATTTTAAAATGAAATAAGACTTCAATAAGTTAAGAGTGTTACGATGTATCACATACTGAATAAAAAACAAACACTCTCAAGTTATAATTGAAAATAATTTTCTTGCTTTTCACTTTGCCTGGTGTTTGAAATATTTCATTATTTAGAAAGCGGCACATAAATTATTTCTTTTACGGTGAAATAAAAGGCCACTTAAGAAATGAAGGTGAATAATACGTACAGCAATTTCCTAAATAAAATTATAAAGTATAAAGTTAAAAAAAACATTATAATTATTTAAGTTATTTTAACTGTAACCGAAACACCATTCCATGGGGAGGTATGTAATCACCTATATATATATGTACCATGTCATCTACCAGGTGCTTTAACTAATAAAACGCTAATATGGGCTCCTGTTTCATCCTTGTTTGTCTACGTAGAATCATTTGTTTCTTACATTTCATGCTGTGCTCTGTTTTTTTAAATCTACGTATCAGAAAAATTGAAACGAAATCTTAGTAGTGGCTATTCCCACTTCATACAAGAATATGAGACTCAACGAGACGGTTAAAATTCCATAGAATTGAGAATCGATGACGCGTATCTTACAATCTCGATAAGGTTTTGTTATTTTTACTTACAACGTTCTATAAATATTAAACGTTCAAAAAATCTAGAGTAACATGACTAGGAAAACTTTATGAAAAATACAAACTGCATTTGAGCCCAAGGTACGAAAAATAAAAGCGAGAGAAAAAATTGACGAAAAAAGAAAATATCTGAAATTTAAACTATCTCAAGCGCATGCGCAATACGTCAGTCATAATCAACACAACATTGATAGAGATAATTTACGAAAGAGGCGTCAATATATTTTATCTATTAAAATGCTAAGACAACTTAATTATTTTACAGTACCATATCTATTAAAATAAACGATTAAAAAATCCACAATCTTATTACCTTAATTTTTATCTTGATATTGTGAGGTATAAAAAAATTGGTTGAATGTAATAATTAAATGTGCGTAAAAACGTATAATTATTTCTTAATTATTATTATTATGGGTAACATATTACATTCACTTACATAAGTAAATCCTTTAAAATTACAAGTATGATATTTCATGAAAAATAAAGAAAATGCGATTAATGTGTTTGAATTATACCAATTTGAATAAATATAGATAAAAAATAATAATAAATACTTTTGGAACCCTATTTACTAAACTCCTATTTAACGAATTTTGCAACTTAACGAATCATTCTGTTTCCGAAATTAATTGACCCCCTCCCATTTAATGAATGATATGTGAACCTCGAATTAATTAATAATTTATTTTTTTATATTGTACTAGAGACAAAGGATATTTTCCTAGTAACGTATACTTTTTGTCCGTTACAAAAAAAGTATTTTCTTGTTGGCAGCAAATTTTAACGGGAAAATGTAAAGGCTGTTATTAGTGTTTCAAAAAGCAGAAGTGCCATGAGATTAACCTATCGTTTGAATCTTGAGTAGGGCAAGCAAATCTTTCTTATACTATGCCAATCTACAACACAAGAGATTTTTTTAAGATTTTAACATTTATGATACATTTGATGACGGACAACTGAATTTGAGAAAATTTCTTATTTGTTGGAGTCAAAAAAAATGAATGGTGACTCTAATGCGAAAATTGATTATGAAACTCCTATCAAAACTGTTACATCTTCTAATGTTTTACATTGATTAGAAACAGTGAAAGCATACCTCTTTCTTATTCAGCACGATGAAGATGATGCAGTATTCTCTTTTATATGTACTATATCGAAAAATAACTCTCGTATCAGGAACCAAAAAGGTTTAAAAAAAACAATTAGTCAACATTTTAAAATTTCCGATTAACTGGTGCATGAGGATTCGCTAATAGTATTTTAGCCCCTGAATAAAAGGTGTGTAATTTCTAACTATGGATACTTTTTGTGTAGTTGCTGAAAAGAAATTCCGAAATCTAAATGAAAAAAAAAATATTATTTTGCTTGGCCCCCGATATAACGAATTACTTCGAATTAACAAAACAAGACGTTCAGTCCACAGAATTCGTTAAATCAGATTTCGACTGCATTTAAATAAAATGAATTGCAGGTACGTATTGCAGTGATTCTCAAACTTTCAATATTTGCAACCCAATATTCAATCATAGTTTTCATTGCCCCTCCCCTCCATAAAATAACAATGCATAGGATTTAGTTATACTATACTTTAATGTTAAAGTTAGAATAAGACTTAAACATCCAAAGTGCTACCGGCATATATAAACGTCTCATTCTACCAAAGCGTTATTTCTCCAAACGTATATATACGTCTTTCCGAAGTACGATCTTTTCTGAGCACTGTTCCATAAAATTATGCCGAAGGCTTTGGAATGCAATAAAATGACCCGTGACAGTGTGTCCAGTAGCATTGGGAATGAATTGCGTAACTATTAATCGGTAGTTAAGGGATTAATCATAAACCGAATAAATTATCAAGTGTTAATTTTTGTATATAATTTTATGTATGACAAGACCATGGGATCATTGGTAATTATTAAATATGTTCCTAACTTAGTATTGTAAAATTAAGTATCAAATACACAGTGTGTAGTATTGATAAATTTATAAGTATATTACGATATATCAGTGTAAATGAGTACTTTATTTTTTATTATGTAGAATGTGTAATTTGTTTAAATTAGTAATTTTTATAAATAATCTTTTGTTTTAGACTTTTCAGTATGCACGTGCCCCCTAGTAGAGTTATCATGCCCCCCCTCAGTTTGAGAAAACGCTGACATACTGCATTTAATGAAATCTCCAGAGTTATGTTCCTACCCATAAAACATAAATAACCTATTAATAAGATGAATAAAGCATTTCTAATGGTTCAGTGTGAATCCATTAATATCCCCCTACAAATATTACCGAATCGAAATACAGAATTCTTCATGAAATGCTGTATCCTAATGTTCACCTATGTACCCAAGAGAGTCATATTGTAAGCCAATGGTGCATTTAATGTTGCTTAGATAAAGAGAAGGGTCATGGTCTCTTTAGCTTTATAAAAACTATGGGAAAAGAAGGCTTGCGTGGCAAAAGACAATCAAGGGTTACACATAAGCTGCAATATTCAACTGGAAGAATTTAATTTAATTTCTTTTGGAATAACTATTTGGTTTTTCTTTAGATTACAGTTTTCTGACTCAAGATGTTTCATCTTCTTTTTTTGTCTTTATTCTTTTTGGAGTAGCTTGAATAGATAAATAATTTCTCATTTAAATGTATGTAAAAAAGAGAATGTTTCCAAAAAATGAATAGTAATTAAATTTAGATGGGAAGTATGGGAGTATTAAGCTACTGCTACACTACTGGCTATTAAAATTGCCACACCAAGAAGAATATATTAAAAAGTGTGTTCCAGTATTTAATTTTAATTGAAACTTTGTTTGTTATTGAGAAATATGAATCTTATAATGCTATAAGATTTTTACATTTTGCAGTTTTTCAAAAATTGTTCACTGAGCGTAGTCGGATACCTTAACATAATTATATTTTTTGGACAAACACATTACGCTAGACATAACAATTTATGAAATTTTCAAGAAATTTGGATGAATAGACCCTGAGAAATCAGTATCTACGAAAACTAAATCTAGTAGTAATAACAACACTTATAAGCCTGGGCATTGAATCAAACAGAGTTTGGATGTCATATACATGTACAAGTGCCCATGCAGCTTCTACACGATGCCGCAACTCATCTACCGTAGTGTCATATGGTGACGAGCCAGTTGCTTGGCAACCATAGACCATACGTTTTCCATTGGCGAGAGATCTGGTGAACTTGCAGGCCAGGGCAACAGTATCAAGGAAAGTCCGTACAATACCGGCAATGCATTATTCTTCAGAAACGTCGGGTTTCGCAGGGTTCGAATAAAGGGTAGAGCTACGGGTCGTAACACACCAGAAATGTAACGTGCATTGTTCAATGTGCTGTCAATGCGAATAAGAGGTGACCGAGACGTATATCCATTAGCACCCCATACCATCACGTCAGGTGATGAGTCAGTACGACGATGTCGAATGCACGAGCATTCATCACAATGCCACTAAACATGTATGCGACCATCTTGATGCCATAAACAGAACATGGATTCATCTGAAAAAAAGATGACATCTCGCCATTCATGCACCCAGGTTCATCGTTGGTCATATCATTGAAGACGCTCCCGTCTGTGATGCACCTTGCTGTTAGCCGCAGCCTTGGTCTCCAAGCTGAGAGTCCAGGATGCTGAAAACGTCGTCGAACTGTTCGTGCAGACACTTGTTATCTTGCAAACAATCCCAATTCTTGACTCAGGGCTCGTGAAGTGGCCCATTCAGGTCATGCGGATAACATGCTTGTGTTCTAGGCTACTTTTGATAGGGGGTCGTTGAGATCCAGCACGACGTTCCATATTTCCGTTCTGAACCCATCAATTCCTTATTCTGCTAACTGTCATTGTATATCAGTCGACACGAAGCAATACTGCAATACAATAAACCGCAATCCAGTACACTATAGTTCGACCTTTATCAAAATCAGAAACGGCCAGGTACGCATTTCTGCTTCTTACACGAGGCATTACAGAAACTTTTCACCCGGCAACAACGATCAGTTAGAATTTGTGTATCGGAAACCATCTGAACAATTTCCCCAATAAACGCATTGCAAGTTTCGCTACTTTCGTATTCTTTGTCTGAATACGTGAAAAGCTAATCATTTGCATATCACAGCACTTTTTTTCCTCTCTTTTAAATTGCACTTCTGTTGCATTTCGCCTACTTGGTGTAGCAATTGTAAGGAACAATAGTGTATATTTACCAAAAGTAATTTGGATTTAGAATTTACAAGGTTTTATTTCACTTGTTAATAATCATTTTATTTAACATACACAAAGTAAAACATAGAGTTTATTACATAATATAGATACAATTTTGCATCAAGGGAGCAGCGTTCTTTATTGTTGTTAAGAAAAAAAACCCCAATTGATTAATTTCCGCTGCCAAAAGTACAACTATTTTAATAATTGAATATGATGCATAATGTTCGATAGAATTAATTAGAACGAAGTTAAATACAATAGAGTAATACTCCGAAACAACGTTATAAGTGTAAGAAAAAATTGAAATGTATCAAAATTGATTTAACAAATTAAAAAATTATGCGGATTTATAAGTTTGATTTACACACTACTATTTACTATGTACTTAAAGCCCTTTTATTGATTGTTATAAAATAATGTAGTATACTTTTAATATTTTGCATTTTTCGTTACAGTGGACATGTAAAATACATTTATAGGAAGGATCTTGACCCTGAAAAAATGTTTATTACACACTTGGTATTCGAAACTAAAATTATTCTAAACGAATATGTCCCATGTGTTTTTGCAATGTTATGTCCATCGACTATTACACCCACACCCCCCACATCTTAAAAGAATTTCCTTTTTTTTCTTAAACTCTGTTTTTGATGTGGGGGGCTTAAATAACTTAAATCATTTATTTTAAGTTTAATTGAATTCATTGTGAATTATTTAAAACCTCACATTCTTAATTTTTTTCCATGTGATATTGTCTGTTATCTATACACAACTTCATAGAAAGCCTATTTTTGCCTTATATATTATCCCTATGATGCATTTTTAAATTGTTTTCGATAATAATGTGGAATTTTTTACCCTGTCCTTTGCCCAACATGTTTCTTGAGGAATTCGAGCAAAAAATTCCATCAATCAAATATTCCAATTATAATAGTAATAAGACAAAAACGGCTTTGTTTTGCATATTATTAAGATATAGAATAAAATAAACATTTTATAAAGTATATTGACTTTCTAGTAATGCGAGAACTTTCTGCAGCGTTCTTATTGTTGCGAAGTTTGCAGTAACTTAATTCTAAACATTCCAAGATGGCGAAATGTAACGGTTCTAGAAACAATAAAATATTAAAGACATACATCGGAACAAGAATACATTCTTTTTTCTTAGACGAACTAAAGGGATAAATACAGTATGGCTTTACCTCGAAGCTTTGTAAGGAGTTACGGCCTCAGAAAAACAGAAAAAGACAATTGTTATAGAAATATCTACCCAGCACCGTGTATACAACTCAACTCAAATCCTAAAGATGATGTTGATGTTACTTTTATTTGTCTCGATTCCACTTATCAGGATATTGCGATGGTGGGCAGTCATGTCTTATCATAAAAATAGCTATAAAATGATGCCTATGATCTCCCTTATTCGTTTATAACCGATATAGTAGGAGAGGCGATAGCTATAATTTCCTTTCTTTCACGAGAAATATAATTCAAGAATACGGTAGTGAGTTCCTTTATACTGAACGATGAGCTAGAAAACTGTTGAATTATCTATCATAACCAGACAAGGATGAGCTTCGTATAGAATTCCTTTTATCAACGCTACGTTAGCAACTAGAATTATCTGAAATTTTCTGTATTTTATTTTCGTATGTAGGTTTTGATGAGAAAATAAATATAAATTGATTAGTTGTATTCAGAAGTGGACATCTTGCCAAATTCTTGAGTATTTTTATTGGCGTTACTGTAGCAATTTGTTTCTTACAGCGTTTGCCAGTATTTCTGCAATTTTTACGCAGCTACCGGATGATTCAAAAATAATGTGACCAATTTAGAATACCATAAATTTTTTATTGAATTAAGCTTTTAACACAAAATTTTCAATGTGGTTTCCTTTAGCATAGTAAACATTCGGAATAAGCTAAAGGAGCATTTTCGACCATTTGGGGAGGAGGTATTTTTCCAATTTCCTCTTTAATTGCTTTTTGAAGAACTTGATTTTTTCTTACTTTACGCCCATTTAATTGTTTTTTTAAGTATCTTCATAAAAAATAATAGTAAAAACACACAGTTAAAAATGATAGTAGCCATTTCTTTAGAGGAAAATTTATTTTTTAACTTTCAGCCATTTTGTATTTGATTTTGCAGGTGCAGAATCTTGGAGAAAAAGTTTCCGTGAGGGTGAAGACTTCTGCTTTCTTTACATATCTGCTTCTAAACTATATTATCATAGTATTAAGTATTAATTTTAGCAAATACTTCTACAGAAAATGGTTTTGTTTAGCTTTGAAAGGATATTCCCATATCTACCATAGCACCTTAACGCCTTTTGAAAAACAGTTGCGTCCTTGATACGCTTTTCACGTGAAATATATTGTATCTTCATTTTGTTGTGAATCGCAGATGAATCCGTGCTGTTTCCGAAATTATTCTTGTTTTGTATCTACCTTTTCATAACATTAAATACAGAGGTCAATAACGACTGCTTCATTTTTCTGCATTTTTTGCAGACATTTAATGATAGACTGGGTTCTTCACTTTTTTATAGCTTTTTTTCTTTATCTTATGACAAATCGTCAATTGCATTACCTGTAGTTACTTTGCTTATGTTCTTTGAGGCAGATTATTTTCTACAATGATATAAGTCCTATTTTCCTTTTTTTAAAGGAATTCCTTTCATTCACATTCTTTTCTGGAGCTTTTGATTGCCAGCTAAATTTTATTTCTTTTTGAAGTTTAGATAGTAATTCATGAAAAAATGTTTTTTTTTCTGAATTTTAAAGATTTTATTTATAGCAGAATTTGAGAAACCCTTCTTCAAAAGCTTTAAAATGTTCGTTTTTAGTTTGAAAATTAAATTAAATAGTTTACCCCTTCTATTAAAAATAGTTATATAGGTAATCTCTAATCGTTTAATGCTTAAAATATAATTGGCACTATAGCGATTAAAATGTACCTTTAATAGTTATATGCTTTTAAAGTTGGTCAAACTAATTTTGAACCAGCCTGTACTACGATTTAAAATTATAGTAAATCAAGTTAATGATACTTTCTTCGGTTCGCTGTAATGTTGATTGTATGTTTAGTATCACCTGCCTCCTCTTATATATATTTTATAATCTTAAGCAAAATTCTGCTCTTTTTCTGATGTTGTCTTACGTAAAATGATCAAGAATCATCTGGTTTTGTTTGCAAGATACTTCTCAAAAACAGTTGACAAACAAGTTGAACTTTACGTCTTTAGCAGAAGACGCTATTGAACTTAATTAAGTTAATAAAACAATACCTTATTTTTTGTTTTAGCTTGCTTGATTGCGTTTAGTCTCCCTCAATTAAATATTTGTTTTTGCTTTGTCTATCAATATGAGAATATGTAAGAGAAGGTTTCTTGAACCAAAACGAATTATTAAAAATTTCCTGTTTGTTAAATTCTGCCATTTCATGTCGGTAAAAATTTTTAATGGCCCGCAGGAAAATTGGGTCATTACTTATGTTTTTTTTTAAAAAAGTACAGTTTAAAAAACGACGAGTATGTGTTATGAAATATGAATTATAATCCTAATAAAACTTGATAGCTATTGCTTTAACAAAATTCTTTCTGAGATTAGAGAATTTTTAGCTACTCTTTCAGGTGTACATAGTGACGACCATTGTTTATTGGTAGTATAACATTTTAATTTGTTGATATTACTTTGCGTTGAAGTTTTCTGAAGTGATAACTTTTTTAGGCGCGTTTTTCTGGAGAGTGAACTTGAATGATGTGTTTTAAAAAGCCAAGCATTGTTACACTTGGGTTTGTAACGCTCGTAACAAAAGTATCTATAGTTCTGAATGGTAACAATAATACTGAATGGTAACAATAGAACTGAATGGTAACAATAGAACTGAATGGTAACAATAGTACTGAATGGTAGCAATAGTACTGAATGGTAATAATACTACTCGTAACAGTAGTACTGAAGAGTAACAATACTACTCATAACAATAGTACTGAATGGTAACAATACTACTGAATCTTTTGGGTTTAATGTGTCATGTATCGGAGAAATTTGTGCTGCGAAATGTAGCGCAAAAATGAACAAATAATTCTAATCGTTTCTACTTATATTTCACCAAATCAAAGTGAAGAGAAATTTATCAAGTTCATTGACAAAAACTTAGTTCCCTATAATGTGTGTGCGTGTGTGAACCCGGATCAACTCTTCTGAACAAATTGCCTATTATTTTAAGTGGGGATTTTAATGTAGATTTTTCAAAAGACAAATCAAAGCCTTTAGTAGATTTTTTTAAATCAAAATTCAATTTAATTATCTTTAATGATCCAATTAGATTAACGACAAAGCACGGAACAATGCATAATGGAGTTTGTTTTAGATATTTAAATACTCTTGAATCTTCGCTACCATAAACCTATTGTTTCCTTCTTAGAATACAATTAATGCACGAATATGATTTTATACTTCGCATAAAAATATCACTTTAGTAGTAGAGACATAAGAATATATAGTTTTATAGGACAATACTGTTATCCCCTTGTTTTTTTTTTTTATTCACCTAACTAATCCCTGAAATAATATTACAAAATTTAAAGTTATCACTTCTATCGTGTGGTCATAAACACACACACTCTTTTTTTCCCAATTTTTCTGTGAACCTCCTTTTCAGTGACATGGAAATGTAAATACAGACGTAAATAAGTGAAAATGTAGTTTTAAAGTATTTTATGAATATTAAAAAAAGTTTTTTTAGTTCCATTATAGAGGTACATTATATATAAAATTATACATATAGCAGTCCATGGAGCATTAACTGTTGACAACCACTGCTTTTGATTACTTGAAAGTTTACCTAAGAAACAAGATTGGGTTCTACAAATTTTTGTGTAGTGCTTGGTCATTTACCATCGTTCCTTTTTAAATAATTCATTAGAAAATAATTTAGTTGAATGCCAAAAAAAAAAGGTTTAAATCTCTTTTGCCAGGCTTTGATATATGTCTTTCAAATGTTTTTGACAATCTGCGATGAACTTACTATTTTGACAAAGTCCTTCGGTAGCATTTATGACTTCAGGAAGTTAACCCATGAGATTGGTTCAAAAAATAAAATATATATATATATAAATTTCTTCCTTGACATGTCTAGAATATGGTGGTAAGGTGAGTTTTAAAAATACGAAGTCGTTATACAGAAGCAAGTGTTAGAAGAGCAGCTGTTCGGTGAGCTGAGTTAAGAATTTCATTGTTTTAGTCGGATTTGTGAAATTTTAACCGCGTTCTTCTCAAAACTGTGTTTTAAAAACTTTCCTCCATCATACCTCAAGAATGGTTTGACCGAATGACTTCAAATTCATAGGATAAACTTAGCACAAAAATACGCACCAAATAAACTGCGATCATTCCAAAATTCAAAATTTTCCTATTTTTTATTAAAAAAAAACATAACAAGCCTTCCCCTTTCATGAAATTCGAAACCTTTTCTTCAGAAGTCTACCAAAAATCCAATTTTCGATATTTTCAATTGAATATAGTTCATTCGGTGCATTTAAGCTCATAAATTAAAACACCGTTATTTTTTTCTTCAGATAAGCCAATCATCCGGAATCGTGAAGGAAGTGTGCGTCCATTTTTTCGAAGTGGGTGTGTTCAGAGCCCTGTAACTCCCGTTCTATTGGATATTTTTGTCTAAAAGCTTATGTACATACTCTTAAGATACATATAAATAAATGATTGAAAACGTAAAGTTCTATCATTTTACTGGTCGACAAAAAAGAAAAAAAATCCTAAAATTGCTTAAAAAAAGGCCGCCACATGAGTGAACCCCTTTAAGGTTTCTGTTGTATAAATCATACTTTAGAATAATAAAAAATAGAACGATCATCAAAAATGAGTTCTTATCTGAAAATGAAAAATGCAAGATAGAATTATTTATTTATAACTATAATGAACATTTAACGTCAACCCTCGATACCTTTTCTCTCAATTAATGATCGCTGAATATAATTCACTGAATTAAATCAAATTGACGTTTTCCCTGCTCTTAGAAATTCTAATACGGGGCAAATTATAGTTTAGTGCATAAGTTTTACACTTTATGGAAGCCGCAAACTTAAAGAAAGCTTTACCAAAAGCTTTAAATTTCTTTCCCAGCTGAACGAAGAAATATTTTCCAAATTTAATGGAAATTAAATCCTTATATTTTATTTATAGTCTAAATTTTTGTGTTGGTACTTTTTAACATCTTTTTTACTCCTTGAAATTCCTGTAATATTAAAATAACCATTGTAATCTTTAATTTAAAAGATAACTTTCTATTGTCATCTGAAAGATATATTTTTTCCTTTTCCACTTAGAATCATATTTTCAATAAAATAATAGCTGCATTATTATGTTATTAGTATCATTTGTTGCGTATGTAAAAATTAATATTAAATTTTCAAAAGCAAGAAACCACAGAAAGCAAAAAATAAAAAGAATAATATGAAAGGCTTTCCTAAATTCTTACTCAGTAAAAAAAAAGAACTTAATTCTAGTGTGAAATATTCAAAAAAAGAAACAAACAAATTCTTTAAATATTAGATTAATTGAAAAATATTAACTGTAACTCATGTGCTAAAAATCAAAATAAATGAAAATGTAAATGTGTGTTTCTTCAAAGCCGCAAATCTCCAAAAGTACTTGACCATTTCCTGTGAATTCCTGCAATTGAATACGGATGAGCTATTATGTAGTTATTATTTCGCAATTCACTCTAATTTTTTTAAAATGTAATTTTTAAGGGATTTCTCAGTTTTATGACGTCATATGATGTCCCGTTTATCTCTGAATGCGAAAATTTATATTTCGCACGCAGTGTTTTCGGGATGATTACATATTTTTACTATAGTTATGTTTAATGATTGCCATATTCATCCATTTTTTTATTTAATTAGGAATACTTTTCTAAAAAATCAATTTTTAAAAAAATTATTCTTTCAAAAACGTAAATTTTGCTTTGTAGTTTTGGCAAAAATCGGATAGCATTATCGTGAAGTATTTACGATTTCGCTTACACACTGTTTAGAATAATTAAACGATATTGCGGTTTTAGGTGGATCTTGTAGCTGGGAAACTTTTTAGCTCATTGATACATGGTCGACAGACGTAGTAGGTTATATGAGAATAAATTACACATGTTTGGCAGAAAAAAAATGCATTTCATTGCGCATTCGTGTATAAAAGGAAAAAAAACACAATTTGCGCATATGAGAAAAAAAGAATAAGGAAAAGTGTGTACTTCAAAGGAAATCCTTTTCAGCAGGGGGTATGGTTTCCACAGACGGACATCAAAGTTGAGCCCCTTTGAGGCATGGAGTCAATGAGGCTATTAATCACGAGTTGGGGTATTCTGTCCCATTCTTACAGAAGAGCTCTTTCCAGTTCATGGAAAGTTTGTGGGGTGGTTGGTGGCCAGCAACTCGTTTTTCTAGAGCGTCCCAAACGTGCTCTATTGGATTGATGTCTGGAGAACACGCTGGCCATTCCATTCGTACGATTCCTTCCTCGAAAAGGAAATCCTACACCAGGTTAGCACGATGTGGCCTGCAGTTATCGCCCATTAAAATGAAGTCATCTCCGATTGCTGCAGCGTAAGGTACTACAATAGGTCTAAGGATCTCATCCCCATATCGGCGAGCATTCAGAGGTCCATCCCGAATGATGTAGAGGTCTGTGCGCCCGTCAATGGGGATGCCACCATACACCAACACTCACCCACCGCCAAATCTGACACTTTCGTGCACGAACGCAGGATTATTCCTACTGCCACGGTCCCTCAGATGAAAATACGCCTATTATCCGGTTGAACAGAAAAACGGGACGTCAGAAAAAAGAACATTGCTGCATTCATTTCTCCTCCAGTTCACATGCTCTGTTGCCCACTCCCTGCGGTCGCGACAATGCCTTGATGTTAGTCTAACACATACCATCCGTCGGCGAGCATACAGATCTACACCATGGAGCCGGGTTGGGACTGTCTGAGTTGAAACCCTGGTGCCAGTAGCCGAGGGAAGGTGTTGTTGGAGAAAAGTAGCTTTCATATTTCGGTGTCTCCGAACCGTTAACACTAACTTACGATCTTCATTAAGCGTTGTTGCCCGTCTACGACCTTGTCCTGGTTTTCGGCCTGCACTTCCAGTCTCCAAAAAACGGTTCCAAATCCTGGAAATCACACTTTGTGACACTCCAATGGCTTGCGCTACTTCGGCTTGAGTTTGACCCCCTTCTAACCTACCATTAACTCTCCAAGCTTCTGAATCGGTTAAATGACTTCGCTGAGGCATCGTACTCATCTAAACAAAGCAGTCACTGAATGCCGATCATTCTTGTCTTCATTTCAGTTGAAAGTCAAATTTCATTCTCTGCCGCTGAAGCGACGTTTTTGACGTCGAACTCAAAATTAGCATACTCCACAGTTTGAAAATCAAAAAAATTTGCATTTGTGAATCTATTCTTCCATTTTTTCGGCTAAAAAAATTTCGCTTATATCTTTATTTTATATAAAACTTACAATATTCTTTAATTGTTTTGAGCAGTGTATTTTATGTTGGGTTTATTTCTGTAATTTTAAGTTAAATCTATTTCTCTTTATTGAGCTAATATGAAAATTATAATTGACTTATTTACGCTCTACTTATTTTTCTACCAAATAGTTGTTAAATTTCTTATAATTTTGACGATAACGTAAGACTGGCCACCAGATCTCCAAAAACGAGTAGCGTACGAATTGAAGATCTTTCTCCAGTAATCCTAAAATCAATTCATTATATAATTGTTATGTTTATTCTTTTGGTACCTATGTTTTTTCCCGTTGACCATTTACCTGAAATCAAAAGACGATGCCAAATGCCGCGATATGCATTCAATGGTTGGAAACCGTTCCTTGCATATTCTAAAACAATATTTTCCTCACTTGGCGATATTTTAAATTGGCAAATTTAATCGACGGGATTTGTAATAAGAATATTTTTTTCCTCTGTGTGAGACAATTTTTTAATTTTCATTTGACCCTTACGTATTATCGCAGTAATTGCCAACGTTCAAGATAATTCACCAAGTTTGCAATCTCTTTTTTGGATGTCTTGTACGCGCTGAATTGGTAATCATATGCTTAGTGTTATACAATGTCACCAAGAGGTTGCAATAACACATAAGTATCTTTAACTTAATGTTAGTATTGAAATAGAAATGGTAAAATTAAGATTTTCTGATATATATTTTGAGTCATCAAAATATTGCACTTTGTTTTGTTTTTGATTGCCTTTTAAGATTTGAGTTTAAGTTATAACTTTCATAAGCTGATTCCATTAGTAATTTATTAACAAAAGTACTTGAAATTATTAAGGTTTGCTTTTGTTAGGGGCGTAGATACCACTGTATCAGCCTTATCAATGATGCAGGGACTCAACAAGTGTTATTACAGTTCCACCAACATCGTGCTCATATCTGAAAAAGACTCCCAAAGGAATTAAAATATTTAAGGCCCACTCACAGCTGTTTTGCAATTTATACGTTTTTGTTTTAAATTTCTTTTTGAGTGCAGTCAATTGGCTTCAATACATAATATTGCATTGAAGAGAAAATCAATCTTAGGTTATTATACTGGCCAAGTAAAAGCAGTGCGAGGAGTAATTGCATATCAAATTGGAATTGGCATCAGTGAACGAGAAAAACAGACATATGGCTCAAATACGTGTTGAGGAAGCAGGTGGTCGTAAGATTGTAATTATTTTTCAAATTATGCTTTTGCATTGATCAAGATAGTTCAGTTCTTTTTATGTCAATTATCGTTAATATTGTATTTAGCATTTCTCTCAATTTATTTTTAAGCTCGAGATATATACTTTTGATATATATATATATATATATATATATATATATATATATTTTTATATATAAAATACTTATTTTAGTTCTGTACGCTATGGATCTGTTTGGCGTCAGATCAAAATCTCTCCACAAACGAGTAACGTACTGATTGAAATCTTCCTCCTATTTTATCTTTCTCCGGTGATTCTAAATTAGATAAATATATACTTTTTATTTTTTGGTTCTTAAGGGTTTTTTTTAATCGGCAATTTACCTAAAATAAAAAGATATCGCCACATACTTCAATATGTATTCAATAAGGGAAAACCATTCTATGCTTGTTTGCACACAATAATAATATTTTTTTTGCACTTGGTTGTGAATTCCCCCCCCACCCAAATATTTGCTGAAATATCTAAAAGTTGGGTCAATAACATTAAACTTACAAAGGATCTATTTTATGTGATTTCAAAATTTTATTTAATGTTATATTGAAATACAAATGGGAAAATTAAGATTTTCTGATGTACATTTTATGTTTGTTTTGGTATTTATGAATTATCGCAACCGTATTGGCAACATTATATGAAATGAAGCACACGGTTGCCAATTCACCGTGTATAACACATACAAAAGTGGCGTTGACATAGTTCAATAATACCTGTTGGGTACACAAGTAAAAACTCAAGACAAAGTCTCTCTCAGTAAGTGGACTGTAGTTTTTATTACTTGTTGCTCAGCTCGCTCGTTTCGACTCCTTACTCGATGGAGTCAGAGGTTACACAGAATAGTAAGACACTCTGAGCGCTAGAGGGCGCTCTTTATACGTACACTGAACATGCCGCCCGGCCTTGCAATGTTTTTCAACATGCAAGATTTACATAATCATAAAGATAACACACAGAAATACAATACTTCAAAATACAAACAAAACAGCATACAAATGAAGACAATGTATAAAGCAATTGATAAATCACACAGAATTTTAAAAAAATTACTATTCTACACACAAACATTACTATCTGAAGGGTTATATATGCTACTTCACACACACACTGTTTCAATTGGTAGAATGCACAGTTTCGAAATGGGTCTCTTAAATATACCTCTAGTGGTTTTGACTTCCACTACTCTTACTTTAGAATCTTTTCCTGGATAAATATTGTTGATTCTACCTAATGACCATTGACATGAAGGTAAATTATCCTCTTTTATTATAACCACATCCCCAATTTTAGCATTCTTTTTCTCGAAATGCCACTTATTTCTCTGCTGCAAACTATTTAGATAGTCTACACTCCATCTTTTCCAAATTAATTGAATTATTTTTGTTATTTTCTGCCAATTATCCAACCTATTTTCATTTAAATTAGTTAAATCAGGCTCAACAATTGATGTAATTGATCTACCTATCAAAATGAGAAGGAGTCAATACATTTAAATCATCTAAGTCAGAAGATAATGGGACAAGAGGACGAGAATTTAACATCCCCTCTATTTGGATAATCACGGTCAGAAACTCTTCATATGTTAATCTAATGTTACCTACTACTCTCTTTAAATAGAACTTAAAAGATTTAACGCCTGCCTCCCAGAGACCTCCAAAATTTGGGGCTCTAGGGGGAGGAATTTCAATCTATTCCTTCAGAAGCCATATAACTTGCAAGTGCCTCATCAGGTTTACACACCAAATTAAACATTTTTTAAGTTCTATATTTGCACCCACAAAATTTGTTGCATTATCAGAATACACCTTAGCACATTTACCTCTTCTAAATATAAAACGCTTAAGTGTAGCAATAATGCATTAGAAGTTAAATCAGTCACAATATCTAAGTGCACAGCTTTAGAAACAAAACATATAAATATACAAACATAGATTTTGTTATATACACCTTTTCTCTGCCCTTTATACTTAATGTAAAAGGGGCCACAGAAGTCCACACCTGACACATTGAATGGATAATTTTTGATAACTCTATCCTTTGGCAAGTCAGCCATTATTTGATCAGTGCAAGTAGGATTGGCCTTACAACAAATTACACAATTATGAACAACTTTTCTACAAATATTACGGCCATTCAATATCCAAAAATTTTGCCTGATCTGATATAACAAGGATTGTGAACCACTATGTAAAAACTTTTTATGAAAATACTCAACTATTAAATAAGTCAATTTATGTTTCGAAGGCAAAAGAATTGGAAATTTCTGGTTATAATTAATATCACTATTTCTCAATCGACCTCCAACTCTCAAAATCCCTTCACTATCAATAAATGGATTGAGTGTTTTTACTCGACTGTTGGAAGGTACCATGGCAGAATTTTGAATACCATTCATCTCTACTTTAAACTCTTCCTTTTGCACTAATTTCAATAAAAGCTGTTCAGCCTTTTTTAATTCTCCTATATCTAGAGGCCCAATTCCTTTGCTTTCTTTGCTCTTACAATTATAAACAAATCTACAAATAAAACTTAAGACACGAATAATTTTAAAATAGTCATTACTAAGGTTAAGTAAATTATTTACAAAAGAGTTAGTAGCAGAATCAAGAAAAAAGTTAGAAAAGTCACTACAGTTTTTAAGTTCACCTGGATCCTTGATCACTGCAACAGGAATTTGTCGTTGTAGGTACTGGTTGCTCATCAGAAATTTAGGACCATTCCACCACAACTCGCAGGTTTTAAGTTTTAGAGAATCCATTCCTCTGGAAACGAAGTCGGCAGGATTGTCCTCTGTTGCCACATAACGCCATTGCTCACTGGAAGTCATCTCCTGGATTGTAGCAATCCTGTTAGCCACAAAGGTTTTTAGTTGATATGACTCCTTCCTTATCCATGACAAAACTATCATGGAGTCACTCCAAAGAAAAGTATTAGTCACATTTAATTTCAAAACTTGCTTGACACGATGCACTAATTTTGCTAACAGCACAGCGGCACATAGCTCAAGTCTGGGAATCGTTGTTTGCTTGGTAGGCGCAACTCGGGATTTACTGGCAATAAGATGCACAAGCATCTTTCCATCTGAGGTTATGGATTTGCAGTAGACGACAGCTCCATATGCTGACTGGGACGCGTCGGAGAATCCATGCAGCTCGATCACTTCCGGTTGCTCTACCACAATGCATCGATTGATGTTGATGTCATTTACTACCTGAAGTGATTCGACAAATTGTCGCCATTCTCTATTGATTGTATCTGGAAGCAAATCTGTCCAATCAATCTTTAACATTCATAATTTTTGAAGGAAGATTTTCGCCTTCACCACCACAGGACCTAAAAGACCTAGAGGATCATATATCCTGGCGATGGTTGACAAAACATCCCGTTTGGTATTTAATTCGTGCAAGTCTATTTTTACTCTGAAGGAGAAGCAATCATGCTTGGGGTTCCAATAAACACCCAACACTTTTATCTCTGATGAATCTGAAAAATCATAATTTTCGGAAACCTCAATCAATTTCGTATTATTTCCGCACCACTTATGCAAAACCATACCTCCTTTAGCGAAGATATTGATCAGTTGATTTTTCAGTTCTTTTGCTTCTAATAAGGTCTCTGCACCGGTAAGTACATCATCAATGTACATGTCACTCATCACAACTGAAGAACCTAATGGAAAATTCCCTGCTTCATCTAGGGCTAATTGTTTTAGCGTACGTGTCGCTAAAAATGGTGCACTCGTTGTTCCATAGGTCACAGTTGACAACTCAAACGTTTTTATTGGTTCGTCCATGTTCTCTCTCCACAGAATGCGCTGAAGTTTACGCTGATCTGGATTAATCCAAATCATTCGATACATTTTTGCACATCCGCAATGAATGCAAATATATGCTTTCTAAAGCGAACCATTATTGAAAAAAGGTCATTTTGAGCAACTCCCCCATTGTATTGTAGAGAGTTTAAAGAATAACCGTTTGTAGTTGCACTCGACGCATTAAAAACTACTCTCAATTTACTTGTTTTTTTATCAGAGCGATAAACACCAAGATGTGGTATGAAATACATTCCACACTCCTCTCTGTCATCTACCTCTTGCATATGGCCTAGCTCTTTATACTCTTTTAAAAAATCTCTATATAATTTTAAATAGTATTCCCAATTTGTTGTTAATCTACTAGCAAACTGGACATGGGATTCACAATTTTGCCGTGTTGCTTTCTTAAAATTCTCTAAACACGATTGAGGAGTTGGCTCAAATTCTTGGAGTATTATGGACTTTATTTTATCATAATTTTTAAGATCCTCATCGTTCAGATATATAATGATATTTGCAGCTTTTTCTCTAATAAATTTAACAAAATCTCAGGCTTAAATTTATCAGTTACACTTTGGCTGCAAATGCACGTTCTAATGATAAAAAAGAAACTCCATCCCTCAGGTTTGTCGGGAATTTTCACTGTAAGTGTGCGGATACTTTTAATTAAAGAATCCACAGAAAAGGAATCATTACAATTAACTTCAGTAGTATTGTCTTTATCATTTGCTCGTATTCTCGCTATCTCTAAATCAAGCTTAGACTTTTCTCTTATTTTTTCTAGCTCTAATTGTTGACTTTCGTCATACTTCCTTTCTTCGATAATTAAATTTGCTAACTCATGCACTGAATCA
This sequence comes from Trichonephila clavipes, assembly GCA_019973935.1. Taxonomy (NCBI): domain Eukaryota; kingdom Metazoa; phylum Arthropoda; class Arachnida; order Araneae; family Nephilidae; genus Trichonephila; species Trichonephila clavipes. The sequence continues at coordinate 266,469 of BMAU01001837.1, read as the reverse complement.
GGATCGTTTTTGTATCTATCACAGTTTTTTATAAGATCCATGAAGTCTAAAACAGTTAGTTTGTCACTCACACACAACTGTAATTCAGAAGCGATTCGCCTCAAGTCTTCTTTTTTTGCTCCTTTAAACATCGTTAAAGTTTAAAGTTCGATTTTTTAACGAAAGTCAAAAAACTACAGCACATACCTCGTATTTTCAATGCATAGGTCACTTCGGTTGAGACGGATCAGAATGTTGGGTACACAAGTAAAAACTCAAGACAAAGTCTCTCTCAGTAAGTGGACTGTAGTTTTTATTACTTGTTGCTCAGCTCGCTCGTTTCGACTCCTTACTCGATGGAGTCAGAGGTTACACAGAATAGTAAGACACTCTGAGCGCTAGAGGGCGCTCTACATTTACATACGTACACTGAACAATACCTAAGTATCTTTGTTTGGAACTGTTTTGGATGAATTCCTCAAAATATTGAATTTTAATTTGTTTTTGATAGCTTTCTAACATTTAAGTTTGTTATAGATAGCTGTACTTAGCCGCGTCTTTATTTATACTTTCTTACTTACGTCTTTATTTATGCTTCCATACCCCTGAAAATAAATTTCATAAAAAGTAATAACAAACAACAGAATAAATTGTTTTGCCACCAATTTACTATGGTTACCCCAAAGCTTTAAATTTCGACCGAAAGTCTGAAAAAATAGCTGAAAAATCTCTAAATTCAGGAATTTCATTAAAAGTGGTAACTAAAAGTTTTTAGTAAAGTATATAATCCATGTTCTTTGCATGTTGTTTTGTTGCTCATTTTTTTAAAACTGAATCTTCATGGAAGTATAAATAAAGTTCCAGTTTTTCCGCAGACCATCCTAAATTTCTCCCAGATCACCAATTGGTGACTGCTGTTCTGGAACATACAATGGTATTTATGTATTAGCATCACCGTAACAAAATTGGTTTCCCGTGTATCGCACCTTGATATCTAAACAACAAAGAATCTAATATTTTTTTATGAAAATATCAGATTTGGATGGAAAATAATGCAGCTTGCATGACAGCAATTTGGCTGTGGTGATGCTAATATTTAAATACCCACACGACAAATAATTGTTCATATGAGAAGCAGTCTGTGTCTAGATATAAGTCACTCTGTTTTTTAAAAGTAGGCCCTTTAAATTTGTTGATAATAATTGCTAATTCTAATCGAATTGTGAATTGCAAAAATATTCCATCATTATCAGCACTTTGTCGTAGATTACTGCTGCAAAACCCGTGTATCTATATGAATTCTCTTTGCGTATTCAACTGAAAATATCTGTAGGCTCTCATTGATTTGTATTTGAGCTGTATCAATTGATGTACGTCTGAAGTTTTTAATATTTCATTATCATTTTTTATTTTTTTCTTTCTTTTTGTTCCTGATTTTTTTCAAAAAATTTTTTGAAATATTATATGTTTTTGTTTTAACTTTTTTTTCTTTTTAGGTGCAGTCAATTGGTTTCAATACATAAAAATAATGTCGTGCAGGAAATCAAATTTAGGTCGTCATACTAACAAGGCAAAAGCAGTACAACGAGTGTAAATGCACATCAAACTGAGAAAGAACGGACATCAGCAAACGAGAAAAACACACAAATAATGGCACAAACATATGCTGAGAGTGTAGCAGAGCAACATGCAGCCAGACTTGAGGATGCACATTTGAGAGCATATCATTCGTGTTTTGCAACATCAAATCTGCTCTGTTCTCAACAAAGGAACGCAATAGGTTGCGAATGGCTGAAATATGCCAACCAGAAACAGCATGCCAGCGTCAAACATGACTTTGTGGTGAGCAATCACACAATAACAGTTACCTTGCATTCCGGTACAACCCAGAGGAAGATTATTAGTTAAGGCAGCATGTTCTCATCAGAACAATGACTGAAGTGTATTCTTAATGCATTGCTCTAAAATTTAAGGGAGAAACAAAATGAATGTTTTGTACCACTGGAAAAATTAAACTGCCTCAACTTGGAGAACCATCAGCCATTAGAAACTTTGCTTGTCAGATATGCTGCGGAATCAAAACATTTTCTATATACCATAAATAAATACAATTCATATTTCTAAATGACATAGTTGGGAGAGCTGCATCCGTGAAAGGGTGAACATAATGCACCAAGACCTCAGCCTGTATCTCACAGCAGTGCCTTTTGTTACCGGTGTGTGCAGCCAGTCAAGATGATATCTGCCCAAACCATCAAGCCTCCATTTTCTTGATGGTCGATTTCTCGGACATTTGTGGGCAGATAGCGAATCTCTAGTTATCTCAATATAAAAATACCGAGAGAGTATATGAAAGTATGGAAAGAATATAAGTAGAGAAACCAGGCCCCTGCCCTCTATGTCCGAAATATCGATCATTATGGCAAAGGAGGCTTGGTGATTCGAGCAGGCTTTACTTTGGATATGGTCGCACATATCTCCATGTCTTTGAAAGAGGCACTGTGACTGCTGTGAAGTACAGGGATGAGGTCTTGAAGCTCTATGATTGACTTCTCACGGGTGCCGTTGTGAGAATCCCTCTAGATTCCACCTTGGATACCAAAATTGATTTGAGACAAAGAACGACCAGAAGACATTTTTACAATAATAAATTATATTTATTCACTTGAATTAATTATCAACCTTCTAATTACAAATATTAATTCATATATCTACGTCAATGTGATTGAACCTTACTATTAAATTAAATCATGAAATATGATACTAATCAACTGTTTAACTCAATATCAAATGGGATAACCGGAATAAGAGGATCGAGAGATACACAAAATTTGAATTACTAGAGTTTATTAAATTATCACTAACTTTATTATATATTTACTCTTATAAGCCGATAATCTAGATTTAAATCTCACCTTTCTTTTACCAATTGTAGAGCACTACCAAATGATCAACGAGCCGCTAATTGCACAATCAACTACTAGAATCGCCTTAGAACACTTTCGACCTATCTCTTGGCGTAAATGCCTACTGTTAACTTACAGCATTCTCCTTAAATACTTTAACTAGTTTGCATATCCCGGTTTCTTCTTTTTTAGAGCTGGTTGGAAACATATGCGAATTTATAATCCTCAAAGACGCCTAAGAGTATTAGTGATAAAGTGCCGTACAGATTCGTCACACAGTTGGCCTTGATTTTAATTTAATGGTTGCCAACGCAAGACTTATACAGCTCATCTGGTCGTTGCATTTTTTGAAATTGAGGACATTCGTCGAATTGATTGGCCAGTTAGATCTCCAGACCTCATCCGTGTGGAACATTCCTGGGACGTTCTGGGGAGAGCATTTTAATCTGACAATCCCCCCAAGGCCTGAAAACAGAGTTGCCTCACGTACTCAAAATTTCCTTTATTTCCGGCATAAAATCTTGATGTCTGTTTATCTGAAAGGGGGGGGGGCAACATCCCCTATTAACTAATGTTTTTGTTCCATTAAGAAAATACTATTTCGTACCTTCCGACACCAATGTGTGTTACGAACGATTCCGCATGTGTATTTTAACTGTCGAATGATTTACTTTTTTGCATTACATCAGCCCATACATACCAATTTGTATTAAAATCTGCCTAGTAATCTAGAGGTAATCGACAAAATCTAAAAATTCTCCTAATTTTGAACTCAAGTTTATAAGAAGACACACAAGAAATGAATGAAAAAACCAAGGAAAATTTTAAATGCAATAAAACATAAATGAATTGATATAAATATAGGTATATACATTATATAACGGAAAATATTTCCTAATTTTGATTTGAACAAAATTAAAACTAATTCACTGAAACACTGTTATTTAGCTAAGGATTTTTTTCCATTTATCTTTTAGATAACTGTTTTTAATTCAAAACTAGAGATCTAAAAAAACATAGCCTTCTTAACGATATACAGTCCTTAATCAATTTAGAATATTATATTGTCTTGAGAGAAGCCTTAAAGCTTCCATGTGCTGCAATTAAAAATCATGGAAATCCTAGAAAGGGAATTTCAATTTTTCTTCTAAATTCAAACTATTGCATTTATCCGAACGTTTTAGCAAACATTTGACAAAGCAAAATGAAAATACTTTTTTTCTGGAATTAGGTTTCTCCTCTAACATTAGCAAATATTTTTGATATCTTCGATACTTTAAAATTTTAATCGAATAATTAAATTAGACTTTATTATATTTTCAAGAAAGAGGAGCAAAAGTTATGTGTGGTATAATAGTAGTAGGAACTTAATTAAACCAACTTGTAGTGCAATTCAGAACTCTGGTATTAGCTTTATTTTAAAATCCAAGCATTGTCAAGTTTACTTACTGTCAAATATTAGAAATTAGCTTTTACAAGTAATGCACTCGTTTTTCATATCAACCCCTATTGTTGATAACAGTAACATGATAGTTATCAAAAGCAATTAGGATCCTCAGATCTAAATCCTCCAGAGTATATACTGTCAGAACAAGGCTCCCAAAAACAATGGAAAAGAAAAACAGCTTAAGGCTTTTAGTGATGAGGATTAAATGCGAGATTTTTGGCAAATGACCTTTTTCCCTTCCACCACATCAGATATAACAAATGAACGTGTAACCAACTTCCACTATTTATTAGATGTCAAGTTACTATGACTGTAAGACATTTAATGTGAAAGAAGAAATCGTACGTTAGAAGTCAATGGAAAACGGTATTCTTTTCGGTAAGTTGTTTTTTATAGGGGCAGGATTAGCGTGAAGAGAAAAAAAAGTGAAACTACAGAGAAAAAAAGTGTATCGAATAACATTCAGGACAAAAGGAATTCGATTGGGAACAGTTGAAAAAATACATATGTATAGATACGACCATTAAGTGATGAGTCGTGTTCTGTGGCGGTCACGATCCACTAGCTCTATAAGTAGTCAAAGGTGATTGCTTTTCCATTATTGAGTACATGATACAGTATCATTCATTTTAATGGAAGGATTATCTTTGCGTTTAAATAATTCAATTAGATTAATTTGCAGTTTCTCTCTTCATTTGAAAAAGGAGTTAAAAAAACAGATTTTAAATAGAGTTCACTAAAACTAGAAGAAAAATTAGAAAAAAGTGAAAATATAAGAAGGGAAACAGAAAGCAAGAAGCTTTTTTTCTTCTTTGGATTTTTTTAAAATTCCTACTATTAATTCACACTCTCTATATATTTATTTATTTATCTACGTGGACTTTTCAATTGTTAATAAAATACGTTTTAAAGCGCTCCATTGAGCTGAAATTTTACATATTTGATTACTTTGAATGACAATACAGTCATTTAATCATAATTAACAAAAATTTCATTGATTAAAACTAATTATTTAAATAATTACAAATACACCTACGTTGACACCGTTTTTGGCGACTTAGCGACCATTTTGGCGTTGGTTTCACTTTTAGCGACTTGGGTCAAAACATTAAAAGATTTTTTTTCTCACGTTTTAAATCATTCAGTTGAACTGAAATTTTATATACACGATTGTTTTGGATGACAATACGATACTTTAACGATAACGAATAAAAATTAACGATCACTTAATGTTGTGATTCTGTCATATATATATGTACACATACATATGTATACTAATTGTTACTATTTATTAAAAAGTAGCTAAAATAAAAATTTTCTTTGTTGATCTAAGTAGGAATTGACTATTACTTGTTTCATTATTAAAAGCAACAAATTCTTCAAAACAAAAGGGAATAGTGTATAATTTGAAAACTCAGTGAATTCAATCGGAAGAAATCTTTTCTTTTGATCACTTTTGTCAAGAAATTTATTGTGTTTTAAAGATAGAACGTATTTAAAAATTTAATTGATTTTTTGACGTTTACATGATCTCGCACTCGCGTTTAAAAAAGTTGACTAAACACTGATATATATTATGGATATATATGATCTTGCCGTTTAGGGCTAAGAATTCACTTCAAAACATTTGTTCCATTTATTCGAAATCTTTCAAAAAGCCTAACAATGCATTTTTTTGTTGCCATTCTACGAAAGATAGCAAAACAATAGCTTTAATTTCTAAAAAATATTTCTGCATTTTACAAACAATAACTCACAGAAAAATTTAAATATGCTAAGCATCATAAAATAATAACTTCAATAAATCCCGTCTCTTTAATATTCTTAATTTTTCAATATTTTTTCTGCTTTTCTCTTTATTGACATGAACTTTTCAAAAGTTTGAGCAATTTTTTTTAGCTATAGAATACTGAAACTTACAAAAATGACATATTCAGCAGTAATTCTCTCGTGGGGGAATACAATAGGCTTCTTTTACGAATTTTCTGGGGTTTTTTTATATAAGCTAATTAATTATCTACAAAGTCTAGAAATCTATAATGTGAAGTCAATTGCAACGTATTTAAATCACATTCTTACTACAATTTTTTTCAAAACAAAAATCAATACCTTAAAAGGATGAAAAGATGTGTCATACAAAAACTATTTCAATGCTACAGAAATGCCATTCCTCATATTTCAATGCAATCTACCTTTAAAAGTATTCTTATTTTTTTATCCTTTGTCTTCCTTAACCAAAAGTAAAAATTTCCGGAAAATTTTAGAGTTTTTTTCATTTTGAGTTTTACGGATGACTGAACAAGATTTGCAGCAAGAATGAAACAAATTCTTTCTGACAATTGTGATACCGTTGCATCCATATTTTTTCTTTTTACTTTTATTTTTTGGCAGTGTATTATTTTTTTTAGAGAAAAAGTGGTAAAAATTTAATTTTAGAAGCACTATGGATTTTTCGATTCGTTTATAGGTTTTTCGAAAACATTTAAAGTTTCTAAAGAATTTTATCGTCTGTAAAAGTAACAATATAGGTATAAATTATACTTTTATTCTTTACCTTTTTGAATTTCAGATACTATTTACTACAAATACTTTACGTGTATGGTTTTAAAATATTTGAGGGAAATATTTACTTTTCTTACTTATATCTCAGGGTTTCATTTTTATTATGTATTGATAATTAATATAATATCAATCAATCTAATATCTATCTATTTGGATACGCCTGGAAATAAAAATATCTGTGGTCTTGATCTACGTCACGCCCTTTGGTTCTAGCCCAGTGGTCAAGGTATCGGATCATGGCAGGCATGTCATGATTTCGAGCCCAGTACCACTAAAGACCCGCCGTGTAGGGAAGCGATGCACGTTAAATCTGTCAAGAGCTCAAACGTCCTCCCGTTAATGTGGTGTGGTAGTTGGGAGAGAGAGGTGCCATTCCAGGTGTCGTCCTCGTCACTTGACCATGGTTCAAAACGACGAGGTCCGTCACCAAAAGCCCTCGCGTAGCTGAATAGTGCGACGTTAATATTCACTCACTCACTCTTGGTACTTAAATATCATTTAGGAAACAACTTTGGCATTAGTGGCACGCATGATGCTACAAAATTCAGACCTGTCTGACTTCGAGAAGGGCGTAATTGTTGCATATCATAAGAATGGCATATTCTTTTTTGGGACACATCTAGTAAGTTAAATATTCCAAAATCAACACAGGCTTTTGTGATTAGAAAGTGGAAGGTGATTGGTGACTGTTGGAATGTCTTGGACTCGGCAGGCTCATGAAACTTAGAGATAGAGGCCGGTAAGTACTTCCTAAAGAAATTCGAAAAAATCACACTGAAGCGATTGTCCACGCACCCCAGAAGTTTGAACAATAATCTGGGACTATTGTTTCGATAAATACCATCAGCAAGGAATACTTTTGCTTGGTTTACATGGTTGTGCTGTCGCCCATAAGCCTTTTATTATAAAACCCAACCGTGCTGCTTGGGTAAAGAGGTGCAAGGTCTTTCAAATCCGGACCACATATGAGTGGAAACAGGTCAGTCTTTGAAGGTCGGAGGGCTGAATCTGTATTTGGCGTAGGCCTAGAGAACGACTTTTGTCAGAATGCATTGTATTTATAGTAAAGTTATGGTAGAGGTGAAATTACGGTCTGGGGATGTTTCAAGTGTTATGGATTGAAACCCATAATCCCAATTATCTCCAAGCTTATCGCCGATTTTTACTCTTTTATTTTAACCCCTTCAACATCGGCGAAAGGGGAAAGAAGCGTTTCCCCAGGCCCACGTGTTCCGAGAGTATACGCAAGCACAGGACCGGGTGAATTTCCCTGCTAAGCCTAATTTCATTTAAAAACTCATGTAAAATATTTAATGTAATCCAATACGCTAAAGTTTATATTTTATTATAATTGACAATATCTGAAAATACAATACAAGCATTTTCGCTATATTTAAAAAAACAATTGCAAATTTTAAAGAAAATATTTTCATCTTTTAAAAAAAGTACTATTTTCATTCTTTTCGCCATGATGATTAAAATAGACGCAAAGCATACTAAGTACTATCTGGCATATATCAAGCGATAGACTTACTCTCACATAAACTTGATTCTGTTCTAACTGATGCAAATCTTTTAAATAACAGATAATGTGTATCGTTTTTTATTTTTAATTAATCCTTATAATGCTTTTTGATTTCTTGGTATCTTGGTTTCTTCTCTTACTGAATTAAAAATAAGTCATCGCGTTTGTTCTATAAAAATCTACTTTTTAAATGTCTTTTGAGTATTAAAATTATTGATGTAAATATGAACCACAAATGTATAAAATAAATAATGAAACTATTATTATGAATGCCCTCATGCCCAATAAAATAATCAGCTTTCCTTCTTTTCTCAACTTAGTCAAAAATAAACTGAAATTCAGAGCACAATAAATCACAAACCCATAAATGCCCAATTCTGTCGAAAAATCTAAATATGTGCAGTTGTTTACATTCTGAAATATCCTGAATCTAATTAAAAAAAACTCGGAGTTGTGAATGCATTCATTGAAATTCAAAGTTTTATTAAAAATTATTCGAAAAAAATGGGCTTTAACTGCCAAATAGTGCTTTGTAAAAATAATATAAAAACTTTTCTAAGTCTGACCAAACCGGTGTGATCATGGGCCTCAAAGAAGAAAAAGCACTATCACATACGTGATATCGTGGACCTAAGAGGGAGAAACGCGTCATTACATACATGTGATCATGGGTCTCAGAGCAGGAAAAGCACTATCACATATGTGATACCGTGGTCCTAAGAGGGAGGAATACGTCATTACATACATGTGATCATGGGTCTCAGAGCAGGAAAAGCACTATCACATATGTGATACCGTGGTCCTAAGAGGAAGAAACGCGTCATTACATATATGTGATCATGGGCCTCTCAGAGCAGGAAAAGCACTGTCACATATGTAATACTGTAGTCCTAAGAGGGAGAAACACGTCATTACATATATGTGATCATGGGCCTCTCAGAGCAGGAAAAGCACTATCACATATGTGATATCGTGATCCTAAGAGGAAGAAACGCTTCATTTCATGCATGTGATCATGGGCCTCTCAGAGCAGGAAAAGCACTGCTACATATGTGATACCGTCGTCATAAGAGGGAGAAACGCGTCATTACATATATGTGATCATGGGCCTCTCAGAGCAGGAAAAGCACTGTCACATATGTGATACCGTGGTCCTAAGAGAGAGAAACACGTCATTAAATATATATGATCATGGTCCTTAACGGGTTAAACAATAATATGCTTCCTACGCTGTGTCAATTTTATGGGTTAGATCATCGTTACTTCGGGGTTTTCAATGCCACTTGTTCAACGCCACCACGGATTAGTGGGATGGTAATGGGGTGAGCTGACTGGACTAGACAGCCCAGAGTCGAGACTTGAATCCAATAAAAAACCTCTGGAACGAATTGGGTCGCCGAATTAAAGTGTGCCATAACTGTCTAAAATCATTGAAAACATTTGCATGTCATCTCCATGCCGAGTGGAAGAAAATACTATTGTCCATCTGTAAAACACTTTTGAAAAGTATGCCACGAAGGGTCAAGACTGTAATTGCCTCAGGCAGAGCTTGTACTAATAATTGAATATGAATAAATTTTGTTTATCTCTTTCATCACAGGTGTCCAACTACTTATTGGTAGATAGTGTATTAGGATAATAGAATATGTAAAATATTTTAAGTAGACTTGAAGTTATGTATAGTTGATATAGAAACATTCCGAAGCTATCCATTGTTAATGTTGAAATGAAAAATATGAAATGAAATGTAAAGTCCTAAAATTTAACACAAATTAGGCGTTGAATTTTTGTTCATACTCAGAATAAGCCCTTTGAAATATGTTTACTGTTACGCTTTTGACCAAATATGCGTAGTTCGTTGAAATTTACATATTTTGAAATATTTTTTTCATTAAAATTTTAGTTAAAATTCTAGACGCCAAATTATGCCAACAGCTAGTTCTTATGTTAAGGATTTCAACCTAATACAGTGTTTCTCAAACTGTAGGGCGCACCCCCTTGGGGGGGTGCAGTAACCCTGCGAAGGGGCGCGAGCATATTGAAAATAAAAGGTTTAAAAAAGAATTTTTTTGGAATGAAGTAAAACAAAATGCTTTCTGACATAATAAAAAATACGCATTTACACTGATATAATTTATTTTTATCATCTGGTGATCATCAAAAATAAAACATTCCATTTTAAACGCTCATTAGCCATCTTTGATCCTATAACCAAATTAAAAAAAATATTTTGTTTGCTTTGCGGTCAATATGAGAAGGATGAAAGATTTTTTTTTTTGCGTTTCTTTTAACGATATCAAACGATGAGAGATTTTTCATTACGTTTCTTTTAACCTAACATATTACTTTAGCTGACCTTCGAACTTACTGGGAATGGTTATCTCCGTCTTTTTTTAGGGAAGTTGTCAATATATATAATATATTTCTGTTTCATCTTTTTCGATGTGAAATAGTTTTATGATATATGGATAAGCATGGGTATTCTGTATGATATAATGCATAATGAAAAAAGTTTTACACAATTATTTTTAGAACATCCTACACTTTCCCCGTGAACAGTTTTGTAGTTTTGATTGCTGTGTAGTGCGACTTATTATGGTTTATAAATATAAATAAGCAGAATATTAAAAAAAGGGGCATCTGTGATCCCTATTGAAGGAAGTTGAAACTGATCAAGCAATTGAAGAACCTACTGAAATGATGCATATTAATCAAGATTGCGAATGTAAATATCAGAAAAACGTTAGACATGAAACATTTGAGTTGATTTGAAATTTTCAAATGCTGCCTAATGATCTCTTTGAAGAAAACTATGGAGCCATAATGTAGAACTTTGCCTTGTCAAAAAGACACAAGGAGGAAAAAGTTATATCTCTATAAGTATATTTTCTCTTAATTAAATTATTCACTGAAATTTTGTGATTTTTATCGTGTATAGTAAAAATAACTATAAAATAAATTATAGTTTTAAAACAAACTAAAAAACACGCTTTTACAGTGAATCGAACTAAAAAGTAAAAAAAAAATATTACTTAAAAGTAACATATACAAAATTTAATACTTATCTTGTTAATTTGTACGGTTTATAATTATGATCGTATTGTAGCTTTAGCGCCAAAGTGCATTATTATTGCATTCAATACATTATTATTTTTAGAGTGGGGGCGGTGCGATAAAAATTATGATTGAAAATTGGGTCGCCAGTAGTGAAAGTTTGAGAACCACTGACCTAATATGTTGACAAGAGTTTGGCAAGTTGACGATAAATAAAGGTATACAATAAGGTAGGATTACATTGTTATTTAGAGGATAGTAGAGCCTTTGTTGCTCTATATCCCACAAAACCTGAACTGAACTGAACCGAACCGAACTGAACATTTTTATTTATTTTATTCTTTGTTTTTGTTCTTTTAAGACGCAATAACACCAGGATTCGTGATACCTTTATCGCATGGTTTTGTAAATCGTGGCCATAGGACTGGACAGTTGTAAACGAATCTATGCATGAAAGATTTATCTGACTTAAAGCTTCTTACTGATGCATCATCTGTTAGTTAAAAGGACAATGTTTATACTTTTAATAGGTGTTCTTTGATGAAATCAAATGAGCCGTGGTAGCCTAGTTATCATGGCCACGAGCTCGAGTCGTGTGCAAGGGCTGATACAAAGTAAATCTGTGGGGGCTCATTCCGTTATTGTGGTGAGGTAATTAGAAGATGTAACGTATCACAGGTGCCGTCGTCGTCACTTGAGCGTGTTTCAAGAGGTTCGTCGCAGAAAATCGTTAGATGTGATTGGATTGCTACTCTTAAGTGGTCAGAAGCTGTTGTTCAGCGGTAGAAAGGATTCACAGGAGCCTTGAGTATAATGAACTTTCAATCTTTAAACCCAACTTACATTTCTCATACCATTTAATGAAATTACGTGGCTTAGCTTTTATGGTTAACAGTGCTAGTATTTATATGAGGTAGTAACGCATTGTGTGAGAGAGTGCAGTGCAGGATCGAAGTATTCAAATGAAGACACTGTGCATGTAGGTCAAGAACCCCCGTCATTTTGGGGTGGAAAGCAGAACGGACTCAATACATCAAAGGTTTACATAAAAGGGATAGTTCACAAAACACGCACACAATCGTTCAACAACAGGGTGAAACTAATACTGAGGGCGGAACAGACATCTTTACAAGTTACTCGGTAATCTTCACGGTTAAAAGTAATGATTACAATTATAAACTGCTTCAAGGTTCATTTCTTGTTTTAAAATAGCAAAAGATTTCTCCAATTTAAAATTCAATATTTTCTTTCCAATTGCTTTCTTTCTTTGTTTTTTAAAGGGAAGGGTGGTGGTCTAAAACGAATTATCTTTCTTCTAATGCTGATTCACTTTTTAAAACTAAAGCGCAAATTAAGAGTTAAAATTATCAACAGAAAGTGGTGGCGTCAACTGAAAAATTGAATTGTTTTTTTTGGCTTTGAATTTGTATGGTGCATTTGTACTGGACATTTAAATTAGTTTTGATGCATTTGCAGGAATGGTGGAATAATATGTTGTTTTTTCCTCTTACCTTTTGTATTTTTTGATTATTATCTTTTGCTTTATATATTTGTATTTTATAATTACATATGCATATAGTTCAATTATCCTTAATTTTTATTTAGTAAATTTATTGTGTACGCCTGTAAAAAAAATGTAAACTAAGATTTTTCTCGATGAAAACTGAACGTAGAGGTGATTGTTCCCCGGGGGATGGGTTTGTAACTCTAAATCCTTTTCGGGTGAGCTCTGTTTGCTTGGGCATTCTGCCCTTAGACATCCTGTTGCTGTACAGTGAGAGAAGCTATGAAACACATACTCACTAATTTCATAGACTAATTTGTAAGTCTCACTCTAATTAAAAGTAATCAGTACTATTTCACATTGTTGTACAAAATAATTTCTCAATTTCAAAAAAAAATTGTAAAAAATTTGATTATCTTAAGTAATGAAAATAATTCTGTTCCTTTTTATATAGTAGTTCTAAGTCATAGTAATGTTAATAAAAATGAATTAGAAAGTCAAGAGATAAACAAGAGTTTGGCATTAAATATTTTTGTTTTAATCTCCTCAAAGTTCCATTTGTTCCGATTGAATGGCGTTTAATCTTTTCAATTCCCAGTACTGACGGTCAACTTTAGTTTTTACTGCAATTTGTGAAAGTGTTTTTACAGCTCATTGAAAAATCGAAACATGTGGAAGAGTTCAAAGGGATTTAAGAATTTAATCTAAAATAATTATAAAAATCATTTTCTTTTTTTTTCTCTTTTTCCTGAATCCTTTCAATAACAATTTTCTTTTTATAAGAATTTTATCCATATTATATTTTTTTAGTTGTTAGAAATTATAATCATGTTTAATACTACTATTACTTACTACTTATGAAATTATAATCATCTATAATACTGTTACTGTGAAGTAATTTACCGAAACTGACAAAAAATTCCAGTTTTTGGTGTTATTTTAATCAAGACCAAAGCTAAGAGAACCTATACCATCCGGAGTTTTTTAAATAATTTTAAACAAAAGCAAACTAAAATTACTTAACTATGCATGTGATGAATTTTACAAGTTTCTTTATTTTGAAAATAAATTGTTGCAACATAATCATTTTTACAAGCATTTTATTATTTTTCAATGTAAAATGTTCGGGTGGAATCTTGCAAAGAATTTTTGAAGCTGTTGTCTTCCACCGATTGAGCTGAAATTTTGTATACGTTTAGTTTGGATGGCAATGCATGTTTTGCACATTTATATTTCGATATCGCAATTAGTTAAAAGGTAATTAATTAAAGTAATTTGTTCAGGTGAAATTTTGCAACTCAATTTTGAAGCTGATACCTTCAACCGACTGAGCTTAAATTTTGTATACACGTTTAGATGACAATGCATGATTTGATTATTTATATTCCAATATTAAAATTAGTTAAAAATATTAATTAAAAACATTTTACCCCTGTTAGCTTTTTATTCCGCTGATCGGCTTATCGGATTGAGCTTAAAGAAGTTCCTATTTTCGACCTTTAAACCATCTGATTCTTTCTGTCAAACTGAGACACAGAATAATTACATAATCGGAAAGATAATTTATTTTGCACGATACGCTATAAATCTTCTTAAAAAATTTTGATAGTTTCTATTTTTTACGATTTTTCTAAAATGAGACAAATTCGATGCGTTTTCATGAAAATGTTTTCTACATCGATCCATGTGAATTTCTTTTTGTTTTTTTCGTGTTAATGAATCGATATTCGGCACTAAGTAAGTTTTGGCGTTTTTTTTTTTTGAGAATCAGTCATTTAAAAAATAAAATGACGAAAACTTTTTTTTACGATTTTTCAAAAAATACTCAAATTTTTAATAAAATATTTTAAAACTTCGTTATTTTTAAAGATACTCGCACAAAGCTTTTTTTCGTTTGTAGAAGAGTATTATCCAAATTTTGCACAAGGATTGAAAAAATTGGCTTACAATTACGGAGTTAAAATTTTTTCTTGTGTTTTACGTTAATATAGTATTATAGTAATAGCAAAAATAATAATAATAAAAATAATAATTTTAATATTTTGATTAATTTTGCCTTGTCTGTTTTTGTTTAGGTTTTACAGTGTGTTTACCCCCTCCCCCCATTATTCTTTTGTTGCGGCCCGAGTTTAATATCTATGATATGTACTTGGTCAGGCGGGAAAAAAGATTAAGTGCCCCTGAGCTAGCCTGCTCAATATTAACAGGGAAACGACCTTACAACAATGATGCGTTGAATGAGACGAATAGACTGAGAAACTTGTCCAGCCATAACTAAAAGGTAAAAAGTAAATTAAAAGTAAAAAAAAACTTTTTTAAAAGCAAGCTTTTATTTAAATGCTCTGAAAAGAATAAAATAAACTTTTCTTTTAAAACTTTTTTTGCTATCCCCATATAACGTCATTACACAATTTATGATATAAAAACTTGTCACGAGATTTACCTGTGTAAATAAACAGGCCAAATAAATAACTTGATCTAATTGATTTTAATTTTTAAAATTTTGAACCTAACTAAATACGAGTACTTAAATCTCGCAACAAGCTTTTATATCATAAATTGTGTAATGACGTTATAAGGTGATAGCAAGAAAAGTTTTAAATGAAAAGTTTATTTTATTCTCTGTTAAATAAATGCTTGTTTTTTTAAAAAAGTTTTTTTTTACTTTTATTCCTAACGAGGTACGTCACCATAAGCCCTCGTCTAGCTGAACACAGTGCAACGTTAATAATCATTCAATCACTAACTTATTCACTTCATTCAGTAGAAAGAGAGAAATAGTTCCTTCTTTCTAACCAGATATGCTTAAACGCATTTAAATCATATAAACATTTTATCTAAAATGTTTCATTGATTTTATATAATGTTTTAATGCAAAACGAACAATTCAGAAGCAACCTTATGTTGATTATTAGAAGACCTTAATGAGTGTGAGTGAGTGTATGGGTTTATGGCGCAAGAGCCAAATCTGGTTAAGCTGCGCCAAACGTTTGTTTAAACATGAAAAGTATAAAATCATTAAAAAGGTGTTTGGAAAGAATTGCAGTAATAAAATGTAAAATCTTAAAATAACTTTAAAAAAAACAGTTATAAAATTAGAAATAAACAGATTTTGGTAAAGATTTTCTCCACCAAGTCGGATAAGTATGATTATAAAAAGTTACTTTTTGCATCTGGTCAGGGTTAAAGATCCTCTTGTATATAATTCTTGCAGTTCTTCTTCATCAATTTCATACATAATCGTATCTTCATTTTCATAAGCAATTTTGTTGGGTGTGGGAGGTGTCATATTTATTTCTTTTTATGGTTTAAGTGAGTGAGTGTGTGACTGTGGGGTAATAGATTTGTTAGGACACTTTTTCCTGCAAGTTTTTGTCGTTTTTATTTTGGAACCTGCGATATAGAGGGTATTTTACTGGATGCAGTTGAAGTTTCAGGAACAGGACTTATTTGTTTCAGCCGGTAGAGGTGAAAACATTGATCCTATAGATGAAGAAAGAGTTTTGGTGGTTAAGGGGGTGATTCAACAAAGGTGTATAGACTATTGGATGGGGTGGCAGCAGTATCTATTATAGGAATAGGGGAATAGGATTCTGGTGATGTTGTAACTGCAACAGATTATGTGGATGGCAAGAGGTGTGCCTGAGTTGAGGTAGATGATTTGGCAACTGTAGAAATTCCGGAACGCATTGTTGAATTCGGAATGGATATTAAAAGTTGTAATAATCTCAGTGGCGTACATACTATTTTTGTAATATTTTCATTAGTTTGGGTTGTTGTGGGTACAATTGAGGGTTTGGCAGCTTGTGTGCATGTTTGGAATAACTGTGGAACTATTAATTTACGTGCTTCTACTTATGATATATTTCTATTTGTTTTAATAGCTTGAATTTATTTTTCTGCTTTCCACTTCGGGCATAATTTCGAGTCTGATAAATGGGATTGTGAGCAATTAATACAATTTGGCTCTAGAATGCAATCGGTGAAAGAATGCCCAACAGATGCACATCTAGAGGACGTTAATTGACCGCGACAGGAAGTTTGGGAGTGTCCGAACCTCTGGCACTAAAACAGCGCAGATGATTCGGTATATAGGGACGGATCTTGCAGCTTAAATAACCATCCTTTATTGTAGTCGGAAGTTTAGGGTTATTGAATGTTAAATGTTTCGTATGAATAACTTCAGCATCTTTTTTATAGTGATTCTTCTGACCTAAATTACATCCTGTTCTGAAAATTCCTCGAGGATTTCAGCCTCAGGAGTGCACATCAGGTCAGGTTCAGAGGTCAGACCTCGGCTTGAGTTAAGAGATTTGTGAGGACTCGCTGTCAAAGTGCACTCTAAAAATGTTTTTGTCTACAAAAAAGATTTAGTTTGCAAAAGAATCAGTTTCAAGCAACAAGTCACCGAAGCGTAGTTTTTTAACGGATTTAGATTCTCCGTCTATTCCTTGAATAGCTTTTTGAATTGCAAAAGGAGATTTTCTTGACATTTCTTTATTGGGTATCGATAAAATCAAAAATCGGCAATACGTAGCAATTTGTTCAACGTTGAGAGTGGGCAATATAAGGCCTGCCCTGGCACAGCTGACTTGGATCCATAAGCGCAAAAACAACTTCGGCCTGGCGTGCCTCCACCCACCACGGAGTCCAACAAGGGAGACAGTGTACCGGTCATCTGGCAAAAGCCAGGCACGGCACTTACCTGGAGTACACCCAGAATATAATGCTACAGCATCAGGTCAAGGATCTAACAGGTAGACCCTCCCCTTATTTGCAACACTAACCCTACAGCCATGTCCTTCTGGGGACACCGAAGAGAGGTATCGCCAGCCGATCGGACCGTTGGATGCTTAGTATAATTTGCATCACAATTTGAGTGAATATGGATCTTGACGAAGTAGCAGACAAAGTGAAGGGGTGCCATGAGTGATTTGAACTTCCAGCATAAAAAACAATGCGTTGGATTCCATTAGAAGTAATTTGAATACCAGCATACGAGCCGTCACTACTGCCGTAGGAAGATCTCGGGGTAGTGTTACATGTTTTGCAACGTGAATGCAAACCTTTACGATCATACCATTTTGAAAGATCGTCACGAATTGTGATGGAAATTAGTGCACATCCGGCTTTCTGGTGATTGTGTGTGTTTACCTTTCCCGCTATAGTATTTTTACTGTTTATGCGTTTCCTTTTGCTAATCCGTAAATCATGGACATATATATCAACTCAGCGTTCAAAAAATGCTCCATATTCCTCTGGGGGTCATGTCAGCTCAAATTATTGTGGTAATGCAGGCCTTTTTTCCTCCAATGCTCTTGTGAACAACAACACCTAGCGCTGAACGAAGACGTTTCCGAGCATGTGTTGCTACGCAAAACAAAAGTTTAAGTCCCTCTGGCAAATACTTAAGAATATGATGTGTTACCTACCGTGATCAGGAAAAGAAAACAAATTAAACAAGAAGGAGGAGCTCCAAGTTTTCTTCTGACATAATAAAAAATTCTCAAGTTTCTCTGATTAAGGATTCTTTTTTTCTTTTAATCACACGCAGCAAATGTTAATCCTGGGGAATAGAAAATACAAATGAAAAATCCGAAGAAAAAATTTTCTCTGTCCGGCGATTGCTTTTTTTTCAATCCATGTAGAATTAAATGTAATCCATGTTTTGGAAATTGTAAATTAGGACCAAAATTGTGTTTTCTCCAATGAACAAGATTGTTGGATGATGAGTCTTGTCACCGCATGGATACGATCCATTCATCAAAATAATCGATGGTAATTGCTTTTATTTGATTATTTTTATAACCATTACCGTATTAAAAAATTCCGTAAACTTCTTAAGTTAAATAGTTTTGCTTATATTCTCTTGGGTTTGGGTGGAATATAGAGTTTATTTTTAAGAATACTTATAATCATATATTAAAAATCAGTATAAAATAAATGAAAAAAAATATATTTGAAAGTAAAAATTTCAATTTTAGATACTTTATCATATTCAGAATTTTTGTATGTGTTCTTCCAAAGTTATTTTATTGAACTCTGTAGGTTAAATGTCAGAAAAATAGCATTAATAGACGTTTCTACAAAAAAAAAAAGTTTACCCTCTCCCTCTTTCAACTATAACCATTACAAATATAATCACAGCATTAAAAAGAGGCAAGGAACAATAAAGGAAATTGATTGCATTTACAAAAGTATGAACATTTACAGGATAGTCCAAAGCATGAAAAGTTTGAATGTATAGTTTCTTTTTTTCTTTGGGACTGAAATCTTGACAATGCTTTTTCATCAAGACGCATGTATTTTTAAACATATTTATTTAAATAACAAATTGACAACATAAAATCCAGGTATTTCTCTTCATTATAGTTAAAAAAATTAATGAGAACCTAGTACTTGCATCGTTTTATATATTGTTACGTAGATCCTATGTTTCGAGGATTGTATGCAGATACATCGAAAAGAACAAGACAGTTCTTTAAGAGTGATGAGAATTTATTGTAGAAACTGCAATCTTTTAAATACAGGATTCAGCAGAAATATTCACAAAATAAATCTCAGAAGGTCTTCATACCTTCAACAGCACTCAGACACATATATCGGTGTCTAAAATACACGTACATAAAAGCTTATTCATAAGCAATAGCTCTTTCAACAGCCGAAGTAATCACTATTCGCTTCAAAAATCAGAGCAATGCTAACTGATCGCTAGTCAAAACCAGACTGACTGACTTTCGGCGATCATCTATCTATTTATATCCGTCGTGGATAATTCGAGAAAGACCCGCTTGCGCCATAGATCTTGAAATTTGTATATTTCTCACCTAATTTCTAGAAAAATCCAGAGGGTCCAAAACTCGCCAAAAATTATCACCAACATGATCGCCAAATCACCAAAATGGTCACCAAAGTCGCCAACTTGGTCACCAAAAATGACGCCAATTTGGCTCTATCGCCAAGATTTCTCCAAATTCCCATTGAATCACCATTATAACGTAAGGGGCGAAGTTGCCTTTGAATATTACATATTTAATGTAAATTAAATCTAATTCAGAGTAAGATAAAGACATTACACATCCAAATACAAATTATTTACACTATTTTACACAAAATTCGTAAAAATATATTTTCATATTTCAAAATAAGTTATATAAATTCTGACTTTGAATTTGATACTATTTTGAGTATTCAGTTGTTAAAAAAATTCACAGCGGACTATTTTTTAAACGAGGAAAATTTTTTTACGTAAATATGTGAAACGAAAGGCGGAAAGAAGAGTACATTCAATTTTCTCTCTTCAGATAATCAAATCTCTCCAGCAATGACACTCAATAATTTACAAAATTTTGCTGTAAATTTATCTTTAGGTTATTCTCTCAAACTTTTTCCTAATTCCGTAAATGTCCATAATTCTGAAGATGTTTTTCGTATAAGATCTATTTCTTATTTATCAATTTTCATGCTCTCAAAGACTGACAAATTTGTAGAGAATACCGAGTACCACTGAGAGTTGTACCGCGTGCCACATGCTGCACACGTGCCATAGGTTGCCGAACCCTGACTTAGATCCTGATTTCTAAATTCAGTTTTTTTTTGTCAGACATCTCAGATTTTCATAACTATTATGTATTTTGATACTTTTTTTTAGATCTGAGAAACACTTATGATTAGAGAAATATTGTGTTCTTTGGAGTTGTTAGGAAACTTAGGGGTACTTTTTTAGGTGTATTATTCTCCATGTATTCAATCACTTACTATCATCGGATATACTCTGCCCCTTGTTAAGTTATTTATTTACTTCTAAAGAATCAAATTTTTAGTGTCGAATGGACTTTACCATGAGTTTTGCTGTTTTGTTAGTTTATGGACGGCAGATTTTACGATACTTTTTTAAATAGTTTTTTAGTTTTAATCGTGGTTTATTTTTAAGAAGAATAGACATTTTCACTGCAATGCTTAATTATAATGCTTAGTAATATAATTATTTTACTCTATTATACTCCAAGGAAGTTAAAAGATCTCACTTTTGATAGTTGTGAGAACTATTGATGGATTGTCTGTTGGTAAATAACTTTCATAGTAGAGGATAGGCATATTGAAAAATGAAGTGCTATAATATGTATATTTTCAGCTAATATTCGAATAAATCAGGTTATATATTCCAAAAAAAAACATAAGAAATCCCAAAAGAGAGCATTGAGAGGATGTATGGTTCAATACATAATTTGAAACGCAATATAAGTTATCAAAGAAAACCAATTACAATACTTTTTTAGATTATTTATTAGAATTTTATCACACATCTTAACTATCAATATTGTGGAATAAATATGCATTGTTCATGTAAAAAAAGAAACAATTCTAATTTTTTGCGTGGAATTTTTTTATCAGTTCTGAATATTTGTTTGATTGATAGCCTCGTTCAAAACATGCCTTTTTCCTTACTTCTTCCTCATAATATTCGATTTTCATTCTCTAGAACCGAACGCGATCGTGAAGGCGATATCACTGCAAAATAGTTGAAAAATCTTATCCCAAATTACGACCTTCCGAAAAGGGAAGCATGTGAGTTGACGTCCGATGATTTATCACAACATAAATTTGCTCTCTTTGAACTTTAGTGCTTCCATGAATGTCAAAGAACTGACTCCCGATAGTTGTGAGACATCTTGACGGGTTGTGTATTGGTAGATATCTTTATTGAAATGTTGCTGAGACTTTTGCTACTTGTTTGAAGAAAGTTTTTCAAAGCGAGTTGATAATGGATAATGCGGTCATTTTGAAATTAATGTAAATTATCACTGTGTAATTATGGAGTGGGCTTATACTTAACACAATATTATAACATAATTGTTTCACAATATGATGTGTAAAAAAGCGCCAGAAAAAAGTGATATATTTTAGTAAGAAAATTAAATTTAAATGTATTTTGTTTCGCTTATATATGATAAAATCTCAGACGCATATTAATGAACAAATAAAAAATGAATTTAAATTGTAAATATTTATTTCGAAATCCTCACAAATTTAACTCTGTACTTTGATATATTGCAATTTTTTTTAATTTTAAGTTTTTGCAGAGTTAGTATTTTAAAGGATATGTTTTCTTTTTTCAATAAAAAAATAACGCTTTTCAGTAAAGATGATTCTTTTTACAAGTAATACTTTGTGTAGAATTTCTACTTAAAAGTTAGCTATTCTTGTATAAAAAGTAGAAAGCATTTTTGAAACATTTGCTTTCAGAGAAAAAAAAACCTTCCTGAAATATTTATTAAATATTTAAATTAATAAATTATATTTAATTAAAAATATTTATGTATCACATCTCAAAATTACAATTCTTTTGCAGTTTCATTAAATGTAATTTTTTGTTATACACTGCTCAAAATAATTAAAGGATATTGCGGTTTTCGGTGGATCTTGTGGCTGCGACACTTTTTAGCTGATTGATACATGGTCGATAGACGTAGTAGGTTATATAAGAATAAATTACACATGTTTGGCAGAAAAAAATGTATTCTATTGCGCATTTGTGTACAAAAAGAAAAAAAACACAATTTGTGTATATGAGAAAAAAAGAACAAGAAAAGGTGTTTTCTTCGAAGGAAATCATTTTCAGTAGGGGGTATGGTTTCCACAGACGGCCAGCAACGTTCAGCACCTTTGAGGCATGGAGTCAATGAGGCTATTAAACACGAGTTGGGGTATACTGTCCCACTCTTCCAAAAGAGCTCTTTCCAGTTCTTAGAGAGTTTGTGGAGGTGGTTGGCGGCCAGCAACTCGTCTTCCTAGAGCGTCTCAAACGTGCTCTATTGGATTCAGGTATGGAGAACACGCTGGCCATTCCATTCGTACTATTCCATCCTCGAAAAGGAAATCCTTCACCAGGTTAGCACGATGTGACCTGCAGTTATCGTCCATTAAAGTGAAGTCATCTCCAATTGCTGCAGCGTAAGGGACTACAATAGGTCTGAGGATCTCATCACTATATCGGCGAGCAGTCAGAGGTCCATCTCGAACGATGTAGAGGTCAGTGCGCCCGTCAATGGAGATGCCACCATACACCAACACTCCCCCACTGCCAACTCTGACACTTTCGTGCACGAACGCAGAATTATTCCTACTGCCACGGTCCCTCCAGATGAGAATACGTCTATTATCCGGATGAACAGAAAAACGGGACTCGTCAGAAAAAAGAACATTGCTCCATTCATTTCTCCTCCAGTTCACATGCTCTGTTGCCCACTCCCTGCGGTCACGACGATGCCTTGATGTTAGTCTAACACATACAATCAGTCGGCGCGTATACAGACCTACACCACGGAACCGGTTTCGGACAGTCTGAGTTGAAACCGTGGTGCCAGTAGCCGAGCGAAGGTGTTGTTGGAGAAGAATAGCTTTCTTATTTCGGTGTCTCCGAGCCGTTAACACTAAATAACGATCTTGATTGGGCGTTGTTGCCCGTCTACGACCTTGTGCTGGTCTTCGGCCTGCACTTCCAGTCTCCAAAAAACGGTTCAGATCCTGGAAATCACACTTTGGGGCACTCCAATGGCTTGCGCTACTTCGGCTTGAGTTTGGCCCCCTTCTAACCTACCATTAACTCTCCAAGCTTCTGAATCGGTTAAATGACTTCCCTGAGACATCGTACTCATCGAAATAAAGCAGTCACTGAATGCCGACCATCCTTATCTTCATTTCAGTTGAAAGTCAAATTTCATTCGCTGCCACTGAAGCGACGTTTTTGACGTCGAACTCAAAATTAGCATACTCCACAGTTTGAAAATTAGACAAATTTGTTTTTGTGATTGTCTTCTTGCATTTTCCTCAAAAAAATTTCGCTTATATCTTTATTTTATATAAAACTTACAATATCCTTTAATTGTTTTGAACAGTGTAATTATGTGAAGTCAAAATATATATTCATATAAAATCTTTATTACATACAAGAAGGACTAATTAAGAAAATAATTTAGTATGATTCTAGATTTGTGGGGCAGAACACACTGAGTTAGAATAGCTCACAAGTGAGGCAAGAGGAATAAAACTTTGTTTAAAATCTTATTACTAAATAACAGCACTTTCTTATGCATATTACCTTTCCACATGTTTAGATATTAAAAAATTGTTAAAATAAAATATTTGCTATCATTTTGAGATTTCGTAGATGTTATTCTTGTATTTTGTCTGACCTATCTTCAACTTCAGAGCTCGTAAACTAACTATTTACAATGATAAATAAATAAATTTAAAGTCAAATCCAACTTAGGTCAACAAAGAACGATTTTATTTTTGTTAATTAAATTTAATTGATCAATTAGGTAATACTTGAAAAAAATGTATTAACATGTGTTATCCACTACAAATTAAAAAATATATACATTTGAACTTGCGTAGTACCATCTGTTGCATCTATTCTTAATTTCGTTAGAAATAACGCAGAAAAAATTTGAAAATAAAAAATAAAAATTAATTAATGAATTAATATTTGAAAAACTGTATTAACATCAATCCACTACAAGTTTAAGAAACCAAGTTGTGTCATCCACTACTAGTGTAAGGAAATGCGTTTGAACACATCAATGGTTGAATAGAAAGTATTTTATTACCATTGAAAATTTGAACAAGATATATATATATATATATATATATATATATATATATATATATATATATATATATATATATATATATATATATATATAATGTATAGGGACAGTGTGAACTAATAGTAGGAATTCGTCTACTGGCACGCTGTCACTCGTCCAATAGCCATGCAGCACTCAACCAGTAAGAAAATTCTACTTCGTTGTTCAACTCATGCAGACTTTATGCCAGATACGGGATTGAGTTTTCTTAGAAACTCATATACACACAAGAATTTCCTTATATTCCGTAGATTATAGTAGAAATTGAAAAAGGGTCAGCAGTTCTGTACACAAAAATACCTTAAGCAATATGTTTTCCCTCAACATTTGTGACAAATCTATACGGAACTTTATCACTAACCTTCTGAGACGTCTTTTTTAGGCACCTATTTTTTTCCCTACCTATTTCCAATCAGCTCCAAAAAAAGGACAGGATTCCTTGTTATGCAGATTAGATAAAGTATTTAAGTCAAACGGAATAGTAAAGTTAGAACAGTAGGAGAGAGAGATTGAAGTAAGAAGTTATAATAGTGAAATTAGAAATATATTGGATATTTCTAGGAGGATAAAATCTCCGAAAAAGCTGAGCTTAACTGCAGTGTGGTAAATATTGATTAAAGTCTCACTTTTATATTAGAAGTGAGATTAAAGTTAAATGTTCAATAGGAACATTATGGAATATAATTCTGGGATCTCTTATCGTGGTAATCTCTGCGTGATCGATATTCTAATTGTTAATTAATTGGATCATTAAATATTTAAATTAATTTAAAGGAAAGACCCTTATTAAACCTCATAATACTATTTAGATATATTTGTTTATAAGTCTTTGATTCTATTTGGATAAGATAACCAAATAAAGAAAGTTATTTATAAAAATGGCTACTGGCTCTTCTATTACTCCAACTTATTCTCGTTCTCAAAGTGAGGTCCAAGGGGACCTTCACACATTGTCTATTTTTAATATTGTAATCGTGATAATCATACAACAAAAATGAAAGACTTTTGACACTGCCAATGGAAGAAAGTTAGCTATAGAAGTTGCTGATGTTTTTATTTTGTCACAAGTGGTTTCTGCTGTTTTCTCTTTTGGCATTCATCTGGTCTTTTATTTATATCTGCTATATGTTTTATTTTTGATAACTTTTTAAAGACTATTGCAGCTAAATGAGCGACAATTTTATAGTCACTCCTCTGGGGCAAGATATCACTGAGAAAATAATGAACTATTTATCTCTACTGTTTTCAAAGCAGCTACAGTCAATAGTAGTGTTAAGGAATTCACAGAATAAAAAATAGAGCCTTGTAATTCCCTTGTGATTAATGAGTCTGATTTCGCTCCATTAAAGAGCACAGATCCTTACTTTGTTAAGGAGAAAGAGAATGTAAAGTGCAGTGTTCTGCATCTGGTGAAATCTATATAAACTTTCATCAGAAAACTGGATAAATTACTGAAAATGTGTGTGTATGGTACTTATGACTGAAATGGGAACTGTTCAAACTTTGAAAGAGGAAAACTTGTGTGTGTATAACTTTTGTTTATTCGAAGCACTCATTTTGAGTTATATTATTGATTTAATATGTGTTAACTAAAGTTTTTAATCCAATGACATTTCCATTCTATGATAATTGGCAAAAAATATATGACAATGATTAATGTAGATCTACCTCCTCGTGGTGCACCTGGTAACGCTTTGCGGCTAAGTGATCTACAATTTTGGCTTGTTCCTTTCTTGATTGTAAACGCTGCTGCAGAGTCTGTCTGAGTACTCTAAGCAAATCATCTTGCAGGGGATCCCTGGCTACTGTGGTGTAATTGGTAATGAGCTAGCGGACAGCTAGCACCTAGCATGAAGCTTCCATTCAACAGACAACAAGCAAAGCTGTCATTTTTACCAGTACCAAGCGTATTGTTACGAAAAAGATGAATGATCTACCTACAATTCAATACGCTGAGAATAATTCCTATAAGATCTGGTGGAATAATCTTAAAGATCTTCCCATATGACCAAGATATAAAGCTATTGCCGAGTTTCATTAGACTACTGGTCATGACTGTCTCCTCAAACATCTTCATCGAATTCATGTTGCCCAGGCCCCTTTCTGCACGCTCTGCGATAGTTAGGAGGACACATTCACCACTGTCCAGCATTAAAGAGCTCCTCTTCGTGACATCTTTATTGGCATGTTAAGGACTTATTAAATTCTTAGCGGGTTCATAGACCTTTCTCATCATGTTGTTTCCTACTTTGTTTATTTTGTCTGTTTTTATTTCAGTTCCTACCCCCTTGTGGTGTAGTGGTCTTTTGTAACCTTGTCTATTGGGAGTAAAAAAAGAATAACTAATTAGATTATATTCTTGTACTTTTCAGCAATAAATATGTATTCAACTTTTACCTGAATTAATTTTATATCAGTATCATAGGCAAATTACACCTTTGCATTAATTTTGTAAGATGATAAATGAGTGTTGATTGTACTAGTATAATAATTTTCACAGCTAGATGCTCATATATGCAAAAGAAATTAAATTAACTCTAAATATGAATTTAAAATAGTAAATTATTAACAACGTTCATTTGTCTTGAGACTCCATTATACGCTATCTTCCAATAAGTATTTGAACACATGTGATTGAAAAGAAACAATATTTAACGTAGTTCAATAATTAGTAGTGCCTCCACGAGAACCAATTACAGTCGCAAACCTCACGGATAAGATTTTTACACGTATTTGTGCAGCTATTGGTTTTCCCTCTCCTTCACATTATAGAAAACAGGACAGTTCCTTTAGTGATTTTAGATAGCTGTTGCTCCCCTTAATGCAATGATCAAACTCGATCCAGAGGTTTTAGATTGGGTTCAGGTTTGTGCTTTTGGCATGCCCGTCCATTCGATGCCACCATACCAATCCATGGTGAATTCATGACATGACAGATGGCGTTGTCATCCTGGAAGTAACATTGGTTCAACCTGTAGAGGGGCTTCAACGTAGGAAGCACTCATTCATCCAAAATAGTGTAGTAGGGTCTTATGTTGAGTTAACCATGAATTGGAATTCATTGGCCCAGACCAAACAAGGAAAACAGTTCTAGGCCTTTAATTATGTCACTAAATTTAGCTGTGAACGTATTACAGTGTGCCAGCGTTTCTGAAACAGGGGGAAGAGCCCTTCTAGGGGGATGGTAACCCTACGCGAAGGGTCATGCAAATCAAAAAGTCAAAAAATAAAATATTTAAAACAATAATCAAAATTTACTGAAAGGAAGCAAAACAATATACATTCTGACATAATAAAAAATAAGATACATATTCACGTTCATTGATATAACATACCAATAAATGTATCAGTATGGAAAAAGTGTTTGATAATTAATTTATCATTATTAAAATAAAACAAGTTTTGTGGTATATGCCATGGTCTTGTAATATACACTGCTGGACAATTGCTAAGGACGGATAACACTATCATCCATAGCAATCACAAAATGAAAGGAAGCAAAATGTGGAAAATTAGAATAAGTGCGGGGAATTAGTAAGAAGAAGTATGAGTATGCAAATTTTTTTCCACGTCTGTTCATCACGTGATAGCTTTAATAAGAGCTTTAAAGGTTTTGACGCGTGTGGACAGTTGTTGTTTCAAGTCAAAGTTTTACAGGAAAGGTTGAATAGACGAACTTAAAATTTTTGGCATGTCTTCCCGACATCACATAGATGATTTTATGCGTGACCGAATTATTGGAAAGATCGAAGAAGGGCGAAAAATAACAGATGTTGCCAGGGAGTTCGACATCGCTCACAGCGTTGTTTCACGGCTGTGGAAGTCATTTAAAACTACTGGAATGTGTAGCAGACGGCATGGGGGAGGTCGTGTTAGAAGTACGACGCCAGCAGAAGACAGATATATCGTCCTATCAGCAAAAAGGAACAGGCGCACCACAGCTCAGCAGGTGGCAGATCAGTTTCTTGCTGCCTCAGGAAAGCAGAACTCCCGAAAAACTGTTGCCAGACGGTTGAGGGGAGGAGGACTATACGCACGCAGACCTGTTGTGTGTGTCCCATTGACCAGATAGCACCGTACTGCCCGTTTACAATGGTGTCGTGAGCTTCACAATTGGACTGAACAGGACTGGGCATGCGTACTATTCTCAGATAAGAGTAGGTTCAGTCTGTCATCGGATTGTAGACGCCAACTGATCTGGCGCGAGAGTGGTACTGCTTATCATCCAGAAAATATCCAGGAAAAGGACCGATATCCGACATGCAGTATCATGGTGTGGGCCGGCATCATGGTCAATGGCCGCACGCGCCTACATATTGGTTGCGAATGGGACTATGACGGGCCAACGATACATTGATGGAGTTCTACTTCCTCATGTTCGTCTTTTCCGTGGTGTTGTCGGTGATAAATTTGTTTTTATCGATGACAACGCAACATGTCATCGAACACTCGCTGTTCAGGATTGTCTAGACTGCGAGGGTATTCAACGTCTCATATGGCCAGCGCGTTCTCCAGATCTAAACACCATTGAAAATGTGTGAGATGCTTTGGGGAGGCAAGTTGCTGGTCGAAACTATCCTCCGACAAACAAGAATACCCTCATCCGTGCACTCACAGAGGAATGGGATAAATTGCCTCAACAGCTGCTGGATAATGAACATATCCCTACTGATACCTTGCTTTAAGGTGCCTGCTGACTTTTAGATGCATTGTTCCATTTCTCCGTACGCAGATCAAATGAACGGTTTTTTTCTTTCAGATGTTTCACAGCTTTTGTACTCTCCAGAACAATAAATATTCTTTATTCTAATGTCTGAACAGTGTGGCAACTATATTTTATCCTACTAGGCCTCATGTCTCGCTTAATGTTATGCTACATAGCAATTTGTGATCCGTCCTTAGCAATTGTCCAGCAGTGTACAAAACTATACACAAAGTTTAATATTGTTTTGAAAATTTGTGCGGTTTATAATTAGTAGTCGCATTGTAGTTATAACGTCAAAGCACGTTATTATTGCATTCAATACATGGTTATTGTATTAGGGGGATGCGGTGAAAATTATAAAGGAAAATGGGTTCGCAATATTGAGAGAGAAAGAGAGAGAGAGAGAGAAAGTTTGAGAAGATCTGCATTATGCCATATGTCATTTTCCTGACAGATGCCGAACCCAGACCCTGCCATCCGAGCGGTAGAGGGTGGACCTTTATTTATAACTCCAGATCCATTGACCTGACATAGACGTCCTTTGCACTGGCTTTACCGCATAGAGTGTTTGAACTTTGGGATCAAAGGCTTATGGGTGACAGCATCACTATGAAAACCAAGATGTGCTTCCTTATGTATGGTATTTTTTGTAGCAATACATCCAGATGCCTGTTGAAACTCTTGATGTATGTGTGCCATTGGTTGGAGTGGTTTTACCGGACAGTATCTTCTCCCACTTTTGTGGGTCTGCCAATTCTGGAAATATTCTGACAATCACTACTCTCCTCCCCCTTCTGACACACATAAGCCATAATGGATTTTAAGTGACTAGGTTTGCTTTATATGTCCCTTAAGAATGGACCATTTCAAGGGTACACGATGATCACACCATTTTTAAAATGAAGCTCTATTTTCCCGCTAATTTAGATACGGCTGATGTCTCTCTCTCTCTCTCAATGTTACTTCTTACTTAAAGGTAGAGAGTGGGATGTATATCAGAATCATCGATATTCACATTTACATAGTGTTAGAGTTCAACTATAGAGGGCGCTGTAAAAGCGCGACTATATAAAGATGTAGTGACACATCCATAGACACTCAAGATAGTAGAAGGCATGCGATCTGTAGCAAGTTATCATATTACCGAGTATTAGCTTTTGATGATTGCATAACTAAAAATGTTTAATAAAGTCTTGTTACGTTTGTAAAAGAGTGTGGAAGCTACGGTAGCCGAGTGGTATACGTATCGGATTGTGGCTTCCCTTGTCACGAATTCTAGCCCAGTACCACTAAAGACCCGCCGTGTAGGGTAGCAATCTACGTTAAATCTGTCGAGATCTGAAGCGTCCTCCCATTGGTGTGGTAGTTAGGAAAGGGGGTACCAGCTCAGGTGTCGTCCACGTCACTTGACCATGGCTCAAAACTACGTGGTCCGTCGCCAAAAGCCCTCGTGTAGCTGAACAGTGCGACGTTAATGTTCGATCAATCAAAAGGAGTGTGGAAGCTAATAATTTGAGTAATGAGTCATTCCATCCTGAACAAAACACGAGATCCCCACGCATGAGACCTGAATTCGAGTGAGTCCACAACAATTGGTATCCAAATACTTATTTGTATATTGTATATGAAATGTTCAATTAGTGTAATGCTAGAAGCTGCAGGAGTAGAAACGAAAATTGTGATTTTTAGAGATATTGAACCCAATTAAATTCTCCACGAGATTATTTCATTGCAGAAAAACGAAATGACCCCCATTTACTTTAGTTTATACCAGGTGGCGTGTATGGGACCAAGGTATGATATAAAAGTAATTATTTTGCTAAAGTGAACTACTTTTGCTGTAGTTGCTAAGACGGAATAATCGTGGCTGCCAGATTTATGGTTGGAGACAGTAGCGCACACAGGAATTTTCAAGGGGGGGGGTCCGGTGTCGAAAGTTCACCATTCTTGTATCATGATCCTTTTGGTTTTGTCGATTTTCGGGAACCAAACACAGTAAAAAAGTAATTATTGAATAAATAATTAACATTAATTAATAAAATTAATCATTAATAACAATACTTTATTAAATTTTACGTACTATATACTTAGAATTATAATCAATCAGAAAAAAATCAAGGGGTTTGAAGGTGGGGGAGGGTCCGGACCCCCAGGACCCTCCTCCCCTTGTGTGCGCTACTGGTTGGAGATATTAAAGTCGATTTCTGATGTTATTAAATATTTTAAGTGACATTAAATATTAAGGAATACGAGCCTCTCGAAGTTCTTTCAGAGTAGGGGAAAGAATATATGAGGTTCCAATTATTGTCTTTTTCACTTGATTACAACTCAAATTATATTAAACCATTTCTTATAGCACCATGCAGTTTTTAGGTCAGCGTTAGTGCAAACTAAAATCCAAGACGGAGATTTATTCTTCAAAATTAGATGAAAACAAACAATAATAATCAATGGAAGATAAATTTGAATGCAATAAAAATAAAAGTATAGGTTTTCTGGCCTAGCGAAGACATTTTAACCTTCATAAAACAAGTTCTGTTGCTTAGAGATTCTTTTAGTCAATATAGTCATGGGCAATTTCGAACATCAGCAAGGTTTAGAGGAAAACGTACCATCCAATCAAAAGCCTCCCGGGAAAGTAAATCGTCCATAAACAATAATGATGAATGTGGCTTGAACATAGTCACCATTTTTTCAATGCCTGAAGCGAGTTTATCATACGGAGAAGAAATTATTTCATTTAGAGGAATCCAAATAAAAAAAAATATTCGTTTGAAATTGTATTTTTGATCCCAAATACGCTAAGACTACACCTTTTTTAAAGCCTTTAAAATAAAGAAGTTCTTTTTGATTTTTAACAAGAGGATAGTAGTGCCATTCAAAATTAAATTTCAAGTTTAACAAACGATTTAAATTTCAGGAAAATGTTCGTTTTTGTTAAGTTTTTCAAGCAATGTAATTTAAACTTGGAAGAAAAGCTTAGATTTTTTATATGGACAGTTAATTACATTCGCATAATATATTTAGGCTCTTTCACATTTCCTACTTGTGGATCTTTTCTCTGCAAGATGCAATATCTATATATATGCCGCAGGAAAATGACGAAATTAGGAATTTCATCAAATCCCTAAGGGAGAAGATTAATTGACGGGAGATGTTAAAAATTTAAAGTAAAAAAAAGTTTTAAAAAAACAAGTTTTATTTAAATTCTCTAAAAATAAAAAAATAAATTTTTCTTTAAAAAATTTTTTTTGCTAACAACTTATAACGTCATTACACAATTTATAATATAAAAACTTATCGTGGGATTTAAGTACTCGTATTTACTTAGTTTGAAAATTTTAAAAATTAAAATTAATCAGATCAATTTCTTTAATGTGCTTGTTTATCTACACAGGTAAATCTCGCGACAAGCTTTTATATTATAAATTGTGTAATGACGTTATAATTTGATAACAAAAAAAAGTTTTAAAAGAAAAGTTTATTTTTTTCTTTTTAGAGAATTTAAATAAATGCTTCTTTTTTAAAAAGTTTTTTTTTACTTTAAATTTATTTTTTACTTTTTAGTTATCGCTGTGCAGGTTTCTCAGTCTGTTCATCTCATTCAACGCATTATTGTTGGAAGATCATCTGTCGATTAATTTTAAACAGGCTAGCTCAGTTTTTTTCCGCTAGGACACATTTATCTTATAGATATCTTATTTGGGCCACAAAATATAATAATTCCCAAAGAATAATGGGAGGGGGGGGGAGGGGAATAAAGGCTGTAAGACCAAAACAACATTGGACAAAGCATAATTAATAAAAATATTAAAGCTCATTTTTTTTGCTTTTACTATAATACTGTATTAAAAACGAAAAACACAAAAAAATTTTAATTCGTTATTTTACACTAATTTGTTTCAATCGTTGTGCAGAATTTGGATAATACTATTCTACAAACGAAAAAAAATGTTTCGTGTGAATATCTTTAAAAAGGCCGAAGTATTTAAATGTTTTATTAAAAATCTAAGTAATTTTTGAAAAAACCTAAAAAAATTTTTCGGTATTTTATTTTTTTAAATGACTGATTCTAAAAAAGAAAAGTCTGAACTTTCTTAGTGCAAAATATTGATTCATTTACACGAAAAAAAATTATATGGATCGATTTAGAAATCATTTTCACGAGAAAGCATCGATTTTGACTCATTTTAGAAAAAATCGTAAAAATTTTTATTTTTACGATGATTTTTTTATTTTTTTTTAAAAATGGATTATACCGTATCGTGACGAAATAAACAATCTTTCCGATTATATAATTATTTTTTGTCTCAGTTTGATAGAAAAAATAAGATGGATTTTTAAAAAGGTCGAAAAATCGGACTTCTTTAAGCTTCATAAGCTCGGAAGTATAAAAAGCTAACAAGGGTAAAAGGTTTTTAATTAATATCTTTTTAACTAACTGCGATTGCGGAATATAAATGGTCCAAGCATGCATTGTCATCCAAACTAAACGTGTATACAAAGATTCACTTTAATCGAACATAATACTTTAACTAATATCTTTTTAACAAAATGCTATATCGAAATATAAATCGGCAAAACACGAATTGTCGTCCAAACTAAGCTTGTATGCAAAATTTCAGCTCAATCGGTTGAAGGCATCAGCTTCAAAATTTAGTTGCAATATATTCCACCCGAACAACTTACTTTAATTAATATCTTTTTAACTAAATGCTATATCGGAATATAAATCGGCAAAACATGTATTATTATCCAAACTAAGCGTGTATATAAAGTTTCTGCTCAATCGGTTGAAGTCATCAGTTTCAAAGGTGAGTTGCAAGATTCCACCGAACAAATTATTTAAAGTAATATCTTTTTAACTAATTGCAATATCGGAATATAAATCGTGAAAACAAGCATTGTCATCCAAACTAAACGTGTGTACAAAATTTCAGCTCAATCGGTTGAAGGCATCAGCTTCAAAATTGAGTCGCAAGATTCCACCCGAGCATTATACATTGTAAGTTAAAAAAAAGGTTGTAAAATAACGTCTTTTCAAGGTCATTTCCCTGATGAAAGTAAGTGATTTTATAAAATCCCTGAACTCTTTCAGTGAAATGATGAAATGAACTGGACAGGATTTGCATTGGGAAAATGCTGTGAGGGAGGAGGAGACACCTGGTGGTCGAGTCCTTGTACTTCGTAACCAAACAGGCAGTACCCTATCGATCCCCTAAATATCAACCCCATATCTTTAAAAAAATGGCACCATAAGATTAACATAGGGTTTGATATTTTAGTGTGTAAGCAACCGAGAGATGTTACACACAAAAAAAGCAGTCTAATTTTCTAATTATTTGTTATTTAGTTTCGAATAAATAATTTGTGTTTCCATTGACTATTGTTATTTTACTTACTTATACTTTTAATAATGTGTGTGTGCACCATATTAGTTAAATAAATTCTTTTAAACTCTTGATAATATTATTTCACCATTTCACTGAAACAGATGAGGAATTTGTCCAAATCCCTTACTCATTTCACGGAAATGACCTTGAAGAAACGTTATTTTCACATCTTCCGTCGATTGATCATCTCTCTTAAGGATTTGATGAATACCTGATTTGATCCTTTTCCTGCGAAAAGGAAGACGACAAGAAATGTGAAAACCTTTAAATAAATGTTTTTATTGTATAAGTGGTACATTGTACCCTAAATATATCTAAATAATGTCCACATATCTTATTATTGGTATTTCATTTAAGAATGATAATAAGGTCACAGAAGGCAGGAGGTAAACTTGCCTTCCCTTAGCCATTGCAGTTTGAGTAGATTCTTGGTTTCCGTAATTAATATTTTAAGTGGAAATTATATTTAAGTTAGTCGTCCCTTGATATGTGGTAATGCTAAGGAGCAAAATATAAGTTCAAGCACAAACCTTTTCACTCGATTGTTACTCGAAGCTACGAGGTTTTCCTCAATTAGCTTTTGTGTGTAACTGCAGAAATTAATTTATTCAAACCATCCAAATTAGAGTAAGATTTCTCCGAATTGCAGTCTCGGAAATAAGCGACTTATAAACAAATAAGCGACTCATCCAATCCAATTTGAATGTCTCGAAAGTTCAAAAAAATTGTGTGCTCGAAACTCTTAACCTCTCTGTCTCTGTTTAATTGCCGATTAAAAGTTACGCTATTCTTTCCCTGGTGCTATTGTTTGTTCTTTTGGCGCGTGTATGCGGTGTATTTGAGTGAAATAAAAACATAAATAAGCAAATATTTCTCTAAAATAAGTAACTTATATTGGTAAGGACATTTTATTGCATTCGGATACCTTCGGAACAGTTTTACAGTAAGAAAAGAAAACAAAAGGATCGTATTTCGAAAAGGCGTAAATATACGACAGGGGAAGTTATCGTACCGGCTGAGTAATTCGTATGTAAACGCCGGTGGTAGTTAAGGATTAATCATAAGAAAGCATATTAATGAATCACAGGCCAAAGCATTAAATATAAATACACTGCTGGACAATTGCTAAGGAAGGATAACACTATCATCCATAGCAACCACAAAATGAAAGGAAGCAAAATGTGGAAAATTTGAATACGTGCGGGATATTAGTAAGAAGAAGTATGAGTATGCAATTTTTTTTCCACGTCTGTTCATCACGTGATAGCGTTCATAAGAGCTTTAAAGGTTTTGACGCGTGTGGACAGTTGTTGTTTCAAGTCAAAGTTTTACGGGAAAGATTTAATAGACGAACTTAAAATTTTTGGCATGTCTTCCCGACGTCACATAGATGATTTTATGCGTGACCGAATTATTGGAAAGATCGAAGAAGGGCGAAAAATAACAGATGTTGCCAGGGAGTTCAACATCGCTCACAGCGTTGTTTCACGGCTGTGGAAGTCATTTAAAACTACTGGAATGTGTAGTAGACGGCACGGGGGAGGTCGTGTTAGAAGTACGACGCCTGCAGAAGACAGATATATCGTCCTATCAGCAAAAGGAACAGGCGCACCACAGCTCAGCGGGTGGCAAATCAGTTTCTTGCTGCCTCAGGAAAGCAGATCTCCCGAAAAACTGTTGCCAGACGTTTGAGGGGAGGAGGACTATACGCACGCAGACCTGTTGTGTGTGTCCCATTGACCAGACAGCACCGTACTGCCCGTTTGCAATGGTATCTTAAGCATCACAATTGGACTGAACAGGACTGGACATGCGTACTATTCTCAGATGAGAGTAGGTTCAGTCTGTCATCGGATTGTAGACGCCAACTGATCTGGCGCGAGAGTGGTACTGCTTATCGACCAGAAAATATCCAGGAAAAGGACCGATATCCGACATGCAGTATCATGGTGTGGGCCGGCATCATGATCAATGGCCGCACGCGCCTACATGTGGTTGCGAATGGGACTATGACAGGCCAACGATACATTGATGAAGTTCTACTTCCTCATGTTCGTCTTTTCCGTGGTGCTGTCAGTAATAAATTTGTTTTTATGGACGACAACGCAACATATCATCGAACACTCGTTGTTCAGGATTGTCTAGACAGTGAGGGTATTCAACGTCTCGTATGGCCAGCGCGTTCTCCAGATCTAAACCCCATTGAAAATATGTGGGATGCTTTGGGGTGACAAGTTGCTGGTCGAAACTATCCGCCGACAAACAAGAACACCCTCATTCGTGCACTCACAGAGGAATGGGATAAATTGCCTCAACAGCTGCTGGATAATGTTGTGCAAAGTATGGTACGACGTGTGGAATGTTGCATCACACTCCACGGTGGACATATCCCGTACTGATACCTTTCTTTAAGGTGCTTGCTGACTTTTAGATGCATTGTTCCATTTCTCCGTACGCAGATCAAATGAACATTTTTTTTTCCTTTCCGATGTTTCACAGCTTTTGTACTTTCCAGAACAATAAATATTCTTTATTCTAATGTCTGAACAGTGTGGAAACTATATTTTATCCTACTAGGCCTCATGTCTCGCTTAAAATGTTATGCTACATAGCAATTTGTGATCCGTCCTTAGCAATTGTCCATCAGTGTATATTAGAATTATAAATCAAAGAGATTATGCTTTTTTTATCTACATTTTTTTTTAAAGTAAATGCTAAGCTTTTATTGCTTATTTTATATAGGAATAGTTTTGCATAATATGTTATGTTTTAATCCCAACAGTGGCAAATGCAACTATATGCTATTTTTTCTGAAAAAATTATTATTATTTCATACAAACAATGTAAAGCATAATTAGATTTAATATTTTGTATGCAATGTTTTTATAAGGTGCTATTTTGCAAAATGAATTTTTTTCCGAAAACTACAAGCACCTCTCAAACTTCGGGTCAACAGTCCTGTTTTTCTTACTGAAAAAGAAGATAATCGTACTAAAAATAAAAACTGTCATGATTAAAACACTTCAAGCATAATTAATTAAATAAGTATTTGATTTTCTGTATTGTATATAATGGTAGACGCGAGAATATTCAGGTATAAAAGGTTTAAAACGTAGTCGAGTGAAAATAATCTTCTGCTCGTGTGAATGTATTTTAATTTTCTCAAGTTTCCATTTGTTCCGCTTCAATTACATTTGATCTTCCCACTCGACCCTAATGACGGTCAATTGTAGTCAGAGATGCAATTTTTGAAAGTGCTTTTCCAGTTCATTGGGAAATTGAAGCATGGAGTGACTTATACTCCCTAACGACTTCGAAGTGAATCGAAAAAAGCACTTTCTTATTTCCTTCGAAACTTCAGTTGAGTAGTCTTTAGTTCAAAGAAGGTTTTCTGTGATCTTTACAGTTAAAAGAAATCATCATGTTCATTTTATTATTCTAGCAAAGGTATTAAAATGAATTGATGTGTTAAACAATATCATCGGTTTTTGAAAAAATATTTTTAGCTAGTTTGAAAATAGATATGTACTTTATTTAAAACTTTTATGTTAATAATTTTTACCACAAGTTTCTTTAAATATATTTAAGGTATCCGACTACGTTCTGAACCGTGATTCTGCGAAAGTGTATAAAGGGATATTATTTATGATATTTAGTGTCACTTAGATTAGAAAATGTATATAAAATTGTTTTAAGAATATTATCACAATAAAGAATTAAGTACAATATTTGACAAAAAATGAACATAGAATGACCCATTTTCAAAATATTCTCCCTTTTCAAAATATTCTCCTTTATTCTCCTGAAAAATGCTTTTATTATAATTATACTTTTATTATATATTTTGCCTGTGTATAGCTCAGACCTTTGTACAGTGGCTCAACTAGAATTTTTGACATTTGTAACTTAGAAGTGGGTTTATCCATGTTTTATGTCAACAGAGGTGAGAAATTTTAAGAAAAAAACGCCTATAATTATTTCAATGTGTTGTAACTCTGAAAATAATGTGAATTTTTCAAAAATCATAGTTGAGCCTCTGTACAGAGGTCTGAGCTATACACAGGCAAAATATTATTATAATAGAAGCATTTTTCACAAAAGGAGAACATTTTGAAAATAGTTTATTCTAAGTTAATTTTTGCTGAAATATTGTATTTAAATAATTTTTTTTCAAAATTTCCTTAAAACAATTTTATACATGTATTCTAATTTAAGTGACACTAAATACCATGGAAATTATCCATTTATGTGCTTTTTTAAAATCACGGTTCTGAACGTAGGCTGATACCTTAAAAATAGCATTGGATTAAATTTTCCTTTAATATCGCTCTCTCTATAGAAACTCGAAGTGTATTAGCAACTGACCTCATAGTTCTGAACCTTGTTCATGTAATAAGGCCGAATCTTGAGCTGTCCCCTTTTTTTTCCAAACATTCACACTACGCCAACATGTGGACTTAAAAATTGACAGATTTCAGATGTACTATATCCTCTTCATGGCAGCTTTATTTCGTCTCACGTTGATTGGAACCCATGACTCAACAGAAACACTTTTTGTGGTGTAATTCCTTAAAATATTATCTGGTCATATATTTTTTAGAAATCTTAGTTATATTCACATACAGTTGAGTTTGGTTTTTAAAATATTTGTATGCTACATAAAATCATTTCAATACATTTTATTATTAATTACCTTTTTAATTGACAAGAAAACCAAAATTTAATTTATATTATATTCAATTTATATTAAATAATACATTTAGGAAATATAAACTAAAACAAATGATGTATTTATAGCCATTATTTTAAAAACAATTATATTTAAGATATTTAAGAAACTTTCTTACTAAGGATTTTTCTTGTGCCATGCATAAAGGTGAAATTAAAATAAAGATCTTATAAAATATTTTTTTCAAGAAAACATGTCACTAAATTGAAGGAGGTATATTAAATTTATTTTCCCGTCAAGCTTGTAAGTAATACATACGCAAAGAAACGTTTTTTGTATTTAAGCTAAGTAATTATGCTTTTCAAATCTTTTGACTTACTTTTATGAAACAACAAGAGTGGATACTTTTTAAAACTGTTTCTGGATTTCCTTTTATTTTATCATAAGTTGCAAATATTTGTATATTCTTCAAACTATTTTTCTGGTAGCTTAGAAAGTAGTTACATAAAAAACAACAGTTGTAGTAGAATTATGTTATCCGGCAAGACCCACAAGTATGCAATTGGTTATAAATGCCCTGCGGTGATGTTATAGCTTTTATTCATCTCACCCTTAATTATCAGAAAAGGGAAAGTTTATCCAGACATATATTATCAGAAAAATAACTATAAAGCGTTGAGCCTACAATCTCACTTATTCCTTTAACACCACTAGTACTAGGTTATAGTTATTATTTCTTTCCTTAAAGCAGATGTATAAGTCGTAAATATACTGTTAGCTATTTTTGTACTAAAAGAAATTGAGCAATAAATCGTCTATATACAATATTAATTCAATGATAACTGGCATATATATATTTTTTAGAAAATGTTTTTGATACAGAGTTTTCAGTTTAAAATACTCAACAGATCACAAAAGTGCAGTCAAAAGTTTGTAAAATTAAATACATATATATGTAATAGTTCATTAAAATTTTTTCGGGATGGACTTTAATTCAAAATAGTATTGAGTCTTCTAAGATTTCAAATGATGATTAATTTTTATTTTAAGTACTTAGTAGAAAACAGCCATACAATTACCATCACAAAACTGAAATTTCAGTGTTTTTAAATCAGGATGATGCAATCCTGTATCACTCACGTACACAGAAAAGCCTTTGCCGGAAATCGTGATTCAAACAGCTTTCGATTGATCAGAACTGTTATAATCGGCTTGCAGTTATTGGTGTCTGGGGATTCAAGTAAAGATCAGTCATAAAAAGTTTAAAATTTAAATTTTTTCTCTCCTTTGACTTAAGCCAAACAGCTAAAGGTAGGGAAATGAACTAAGTTACTCAATGAAAGAGCAATCACATGGCGTAAGGCTACATAACATTATAAGTATAATTTACTCCACTTACTCTCGGAACACTTCAAACTTCTAAGCTATAATTCACAGTAATTCTCTTATTTAATTCTACGACAGGACAAGCAAGATACTTGAAAAATGATCAATGTTCAATAAAGGTGGAAATACTTTTGTGTGAGCTGTTGTATATATTATTGTTAATTTTTCATTCTTCCGTCAGTTCAATTAGTCGTGAAACTTGCAACATATATTTTGTCTTAATTTGAGCTCAATGATACCAAATTTTCATTTATTAGTTGCAATGTATTTTCAGAAAAAATGTTCACCAATAAAAATAATTGTTCATAGCGATAGTGAAATATATATCCCATAAGAAGAGAAGAACAGGTGTAATTTATAGTTTTTTCATTTATTTAAAAATAGCATCGTCTCAAAAGGAAATTTTCCCAAAAGGAAATTTTCCAAATATAAGTAGGCTGAAAGTTCTTCCCTTGATCTCATATAATTGATAACAAAAACTCCCAAAATTTTATACGATGGAGTTTGCGTTCGATGTCTTTGCACTATGTTGAAAAGATAAATTATTCATATAATTTCAAGCTTTATGATGGAGTTAGTCGAGCATTTATGTTTAGATTGGTACTGTTAAAAAGTTAGAAGATGTACGAGATGTGGTAATTCTTCCTCTTAAATATATTTTTTTAAAGTTCCAAAATAGTTCAAGGTTACATATCAGCATTCAGTTTTACATCAAGTACTAGAACCTCACACATCTTAAAAATTGAGATGGATTGAACTAGCGGAAGCGCTTTTCACACATTTTAATTTTTAATTGATTTTCTTGCAAATATTCCCTTTCAGGTGAGTGTCCAAGTTTTTCATTCAGATTAAGTACCTCACAAAACATCAGAATCTTTTTAGAATGCACTTTTGGAATGGGGCGAGGTTTTTTTTCGCTACCCATATTTTCCTGTCTGATTCAGCACCAAGATTAAAATGAAGGCCGAGTCCCTCGCATATTTTGAATATCATCAGAGAATGTACAACAGGGACTTCAACTCTTTCAAATTCATCAACATGTCCTGCGCGCGCGATTGCTTTACGTTCTTGGGGGAGTGGACCTGTGTTGTACTTTCAAAATAAATCGCAGTCAAATTCTTAAGCAAATCAACAACTAAAACACAGCGCAATATTTCCAAGAAAGAAACAAGATCGAATTGAATATAATTTGAAATAACGCTGAAAAACAAGTAAAGACTTGTGTCCAGAATACGAAGAACCACCATGGTTACAACGATCACCACAGAGATAAAAATAACAATTATATATACAGAAAATTCTCCCAAAATTCAGAAACACGCCCAGTTCGCAATAGATAACTTTAAAATGAGTCAAAGAAACTAATATTCATTCTTTCGTTTTTAGTCTGTTATCAAATTACATTATTTAATTTTATTATTCTCGGTCATTGTTGTGTTGAAAATCTATAAGTATTTGTTGCATAATAAATATAAAGAGAAAAATATTCAATTACTTTGTACTGGCATATATATATATCAGAGATAATAAGCAATTTATATAAAATAAGAAATTGTTTTAAGTTAAAAAGAGTCCTCAATTTATTAAAAATGTTCTTTAAAATTTGTGTTAAAATAAAAAAAAAATGTCTGATGTATTTTTCTAACAAGAACATTTTTTCAGGTATTTCAAATATAATAACCTAAGCGAAAGAGAAATCCATCATTTGTTCACATTATTTTCAATTTAATGTAATGTAAAATACTGTGATGGGATGATAATGAATGTGTCATTCAGCCAGAAGCTATTGCTGCCACACTAGCAATGCACTAAAACACTATAGCACAGCATTTGTTTCTTATAAATTAGATATCTTGACTATATTTAACATTACATCAATGTGTGCGTGTGTGTACTAGTTGTTACACCCTCCCCCACTTCACTGGGTATTTCATGATGTTTAACATGAAGATGTATGACTAAATGCTACTTTTTTAAGTTATTGATATTCAGGTCCTAACAATAAGCTTTGAATTGTACACAACAGAAAAGAGGATTTTTGTAACCCTCACCTTTTGATTTAATAAGGGCATAACTTGAATCTCTAAAATGGAAGTACCGTAAAACCTATCATATAACACGAATTTATAGTTTCAGGTTGCATTTTTTTTAATTTTTAAGTATTTTTGCTGCACAAGGAGCACCCTCTTTCTTACGAAAATACTTGAAATATACGAGTGCAATAACATAATGTTTTGAAGTCATTTATTCAAACTAGTAGCCCAAGTTTTTGAAAAAACCGTATACTTCTAGAACAATGATTTAAGTCAGCTTTCTTAAACTGGTGGGCGGGGGCGTGATAAAAACAAGAGGGAGGGAGGCAAGCATATTGAGAAGTAGGAAACAAAAGATTTTAAAAAATTATTAATTTGCTGAAAGTAAACAAACAAAATACATCCTGAAATAATAAAAATAAATACACATTTACTCTGATATAATACACCTATAAATGTTTTAGTACTGCACCATGCGTTTTATAATTAATTTAATAATACTAAGTTAACTACAAAAGTTTAATAATTACTAGTGACAAACGGTCTTGTTATACACTCATGTCCATAAATTAAGGATAATTCAGAATCACACAGAAATTGAACTCTAAAAAAAATTCACCTGTGTAGAATTATCACACACATCTTGAAGAAGAATATGCAAACTACAGAAATCTCCAGATGGCGCGGATAGTACGTCACAATGACGAAAGTGTAAGATAAGGGTATATAAGGACTGGTGGCAAAGAAGTAAAATTGTTCACAAGCGCTTTAAACGCCTTTCAGTGCAATAACCGCATAATTATGGTACAAAGGAAGCATTTGGATGATTTTTTACGTGGTAGAATTGTTGGACGACTGTAATGTGGACGTACCCAGCAGGAAATATCCGAGGAACTTGGAATCGCCCAGAGTGTCATCTCCAGGCTTTGGCAACGATTCCAAGATGATGGTAATTTGAGTAGATGTTACAGCACAGGTCGCCTCCAAGTTACAACGCCGAA
Source organism: Trichonephila clavipes (assembly GCA_019973935.1). Taxonomy (NCBI): domain Eukaryota; kingdom Metazoa; phylum Arthropoda; class Arachnida; order Araneae; family Nephilidae; genus Trichonephila; species Trichonephila clavipes. Next base: position 222,654 of record BMAU01001837.1, on the reverse strand, counting down.
TGAGGACCGCTATATATTTGGCAGTTACTGCCAAAAGAAACAGACGGAGCACAGCATCAGATCTGTCTCGTCAGCTCTCTTCAGCTACCGGTACTACAGTTTCAAGGCAGACCGTGTACAGACGCTTAGGACACATTAGTCTATATGTTCGTAGGCCTGTCAGATGTGTTCCACTTACCGCAACTCACTGTCGCCTGCGATTAACCTGGAGTAGAGATCATGCATTGTGGACACCACAACAGTGGTCTTGTGATGTTTTTCGACGAGTCCAGGTTGAGTTTGCAGTCTGATTCTCGCCGGACTTTAATATGGAGAGCGCCAGGTACCCGTTACCACCAAGAGAACCCCATTGAATGACACCGTTACGGTGGTGCAGGATGGCTCGTTTGGGGAGGAATTATTCTTGTGTGTGTGGTTCCAGAACTGACCTGCATGTTCAAAGTGTAATGATGACAGGCCACATATATCGGGATGTTATTCTGGAAAAACATGTACGTTTGTTTCGGGGCTCCATGGGTGCTGAATTTCTGTTTATGGATGATAACGCCCGTCCTCACAGTGCAAACATTGCAGAAGAATGCCTTCAACCAGAGGATATCACTGGTATAGATTGGCCAGCATACTCATACTTGAATGCAATAGAGCATGTGTGGGAAATGCTTGGCCGACGAATTGCATCCCGTCAACCCCCTCCCACCTGTCTACCTGAACTTCGGAGGGCCATTGCTTGATGAGTGGTGTAATATTCCCCAAGATCAGATTGATAATTTGATACTCAGCATGCCTAGGCGTTGTAAGGTCTGTATTGCATCGTCCGGGAGACATACTCCGTATTAACCATCATACTAACCATGTTATACTGTTTTATTTAAATAGATTATTTTTTGAAATTTGCTCCAGGGAGTAAAAATTGCAATTTTTATTAATTATGTCAAACATACTGCATGTTTTTTTCTCTTTACCTTTTGTTTAATAAATAGACTTTACAAATAAGTCAAATTTGTTTTGCTTCTGTCTTTTTCTTTGCCTGAACGTCATTATCCTTAATTTATAGACATGAGTGTATATAAAAATATATGCATAAAATTATATATAAGAAATGATACTTATCTTGATAATTTGTACGGCTTACAATCAGCCCTTAACTACGTATTAAAAGTTAGGTGATTCGCTCCCAATACTACCCTTTTCCATGATGGCATGAGCATAAGGTGTATTGGGGAGGAGGGAATGAAATGAATAAATATATAAGCAATTCCTCTGAAATAATAAAATCCTTCGCAAACACTGCCAAGGTCCTTTTGTAGCATTGCAAAGCTTTAAAAATAATTTTATGGATAGCAATGTCCAGAAAAGATTATACTTCGGAAAGACGTATATATATGTGTGGGGGGAATAACTCTTAGACTGAGGGAGATGTAATTATACACCGTTGACATTTAAGAAGGTTTAAGTCGTATTGTAGCTATATTATCAAAGCATAATATTATTGAATTCAATTCAGTGTTATTATATGGAAGGGGGCGCGAAGAAAATTATGATTGAATACTGGCTCCCAAAGATTGAAAGTTTGAGAAGCACTGATATAAGTCCATTTCGGAATGTCATTTTTTTTTAAAATGAACTTTTCGATACATATAGAAGTCTCTCTAATTATTTTTTATCCCCTCATCTCTTTATTTTTAACTGTAGCATTTTTATACTCGGCGTATAACGCGCACCTGTAAATTTCGATCTTAATTTTGGGATTACAAATGCGCGTTATACGCTGGATTTTATGGTAATTTTGAATTAGATATAATTCTCTAAATGTTAAAATTAAATAATTTGATCTCAAAACCCACAATAAAATAAACACACATAATATACAATTATAAATATTCATTTGGCTTTAAATGGGAAAACACGTTTGAAGTATCTCTCACATTACAGAAATCATCATGTTGTTACCCGAACATCATAATATCACTTATTTCATAATCTCTCTGGTATAGAAACTCTGCAAGAAAAATATGAAAATTATATTTGAAATTATTCACCGAACATCACACAACCTCCTTTTTATTTCTTTTTGTAATTTTAGGCTCAAAATTTTTCCAGCAATGACATCGAACTAATGATTAAGAAAATAAAAATCGAACAGAACGATAAGGTGGGAAAAAAAACCCGCTTTTTTCGAACAAGATCATCAATCATGCACGCATTTGAGACGAATGAAAAATGACATGTTCAAAAAATTTCAGAAGTATTCTTTATTATGCTGAATGTGCGTCTATTCTGAAACTTTGATATTACTGACAAGCACTAAATTTTAGATAACAGAGAGGCAGAGATAAAAAAAAGAAAGAAAAAAAGATATCTTTTTCGAGTTTAAATCAAGTAACACTCGATTCTATCGTTTTGAAGAAGGAAATAAATGTGTAGGCTCTCATCAATCCTGCATAATGCATCTATAGATATCTTAAATGCTATAGCAAACACTGTACATGGAGTAGCTGCATATATATGCAAATACTTCTATGTCGAGATCAAATGTGTAGTTTTTCAAATCCAAGAAATAAAATAATTTTTTTCAGACATGTATGGAATATGCGAGTATTTTTTATTATAAAATATCTGCACATCACACATGAAATAGATAATTTAAGAAAAATATAATCAGATTTATATATACAGGATAAAAGTAATTCACACACATATACATACTTCTCATCATGAAATCTCAGGAACTATTAGCATAAAAATTTGAAATTTAGCAAGCCTGTTTTTGTGTGTGAGTATGGACTAGTGATTCGCTAATAGCGGGTTTTGCGCAAATTATCGTTTTCTGAAAAGGGTTGTGAGGACGTTATAGAGAGAAACTCCAGGTTTTGAACGATTAGAATTATAAACTTGAATTGTGGCAGATATAATTCTTTTGTTAAGTAAAGTTTCGCTAATCAATGCTTTAAATAATCGACTCACAAATAAGGATGTGTTAGTGATACATTTAAAAGAAGTTTTTGAGCTATTCAACCCACAGACTTAAAATTTGGCAGGCACATTTAAATTATGGGATACCGATTTTCTAAGAAAGGATTTAGTGTAATTCTTGAAATCTTTTAGACAACAATTTCTTTTCCAATCATTTAAGATATCGTAAAATCCGGCGTGTAACTCGCACCTATAATTTCAAGCTAAAACTTTTAAATTTGAGGTATACTCGCCGTATAATGCCTCCACCTTTTTTTTTCTGAAGAAACCTGAAACGTAAGTAAGTGCGCAATGCTTTTGTGTTTTGAAGTCATTTATCGAGGTATAATTCCAAGCTTTTGTAAAATATAGTATACTTTTAGCACTACAACCCTTTAAGTTCATAAGGAACGTTATTTTTTTTAAATAAACAGTATTTTGATACATGAAGAAGTCTATTTTTTTTCTATGCTGATTTTTTTTTTTTTAATGCTCTCCTTTTTATACCCGGTGTATAACGCGCACCCGTAAATTTCGATCTCATTTCTTGTGGTAAAAGTGCGCTCTATACTCCGGATTTTAAGGTAATTAAAAAAAAACAGCAGTATTCTCTCGGTAGAAAAATCAAGTTTATCTAATTTTCCACCAAACATTAGGATAACTTTGGTATTGAATTTTAGTTTTATTTGCATCAAATTAGTGTAATAAATAAATAAATAAATAAAATACGCTTGAAATTGCTTTTTTAAAGCCAGTGTAAATTACATTCTAAAATTGCTTTACAATATTTATTGGAATCTATATATAAGCCGTACATTCTTCCAGTATTGATGTTCCTGAAAATCAGGTGAGGCTTAGAAACGAAGGCTGTAAAATTTGTTGGATGGGAGAAATTGAACATGGTACTGAAGGTCAGAGCAATTATAGTATCATGTATGTGTTAAAAAGGTTTCAGTGCTGGTAAAATGTTAGACATTTAAAAAGTAAAACCATTCGAAATATTTTTCGGATCCAAATTTTTATGATCTCCTTGTGTTGTTTTTCCAATCCCGTTCCATGATCTCAATGAAAGTAAACACACCGATTCGAACCCGATCTTTTTGCAAGTTTCGTGATTTGTGGTTGGCAGCAACTGCAATGCAAATCGAGCGACTATTTAAAATCGGCTCATGTTAGTTTTTCAGGAGGGAAGGAGAAAAAGAAATATAAGAAGTGTGTGAGTGTTTTAACACTTAGAGGGAAAGAGCGGCTGGTTGGCAATGCAACTGTATGTTGCATCACCATTTTCAGATTATAAATTCATTTTACAATATTAGACTGTAAGAAGACGGTTCGAATCGGATGTCTGGTAATGTTGATTTTTGAACTTATTGTTTTTTTATCGCTCCAGTAACGAGCACATTGACTTTATCATTGATTATTAAAAGCCAATTTTAAGAAACTGCATTCGTCTTCATGCCTCCTCGACATAAAAATTTCACTGCTTAAGTTGCCAAAATTTGGGTTAGTTTACCAATAAGTGTAACATAAAATAAATTATTTATTCTTCAATAATTATTTTTATTTTATTTATTTATTTATTTTATATTTCATAAATATCTGATATCAATAAATCCATTTACACTATTTTTATATTTTTTCACAAAACTGTGTTTATAACTTTGGGAGTGCCTTAGAATTTCTGGTAGCTTAGATTTGAATAAATACGGTAAATTATCATTTTTTTTATCGATATCTTCTCATATTTTTTGAAACGTAAATTTTCTTCATCGCAAATATAAACAAACAAGTAAATAATGGTTGTGTGATGGAGAATATCGTTGGAAAAATACACCTTCTTTGTCCTCTTCCATGTTTAAGTTATTGAATGTAAGAAAGCTTTAGTGTAATGCCATTACAAAACGGTTGAAAAGTCTTCTTCCAAAGTACGATTTCCCCAAAAGTGAAGTAAGTTGACGTGAAATGATTTATCACGGCGTAATTTCCTCTAGTTTTCACTCGCTCTCTTCGATGATGCGGTGAATGTCAGAGAACTCACATTGGGATACTTTGAGAAACCACTTGACAAGTTCTTTGCACTAAAGACTTCACTACCGAATTGAAAAATATTTTATTTCTATTTATTCTAAAACAATCCTTTTAAACGCACTCTTCTGTTTCAAAAATATATTTTTTCAGTATTATGAATAATCAGATCACAGATTATTTTTTCGTTTATTAAATTTTATGGATTGAGAGGAGAAGGAAACCTCTAAACTGATAATGTTAAATTGGCTGGTTTCGATGTACCTTTTCTCAAAATCTGTTATACGTGCATATTTGAAATTTTTCATACCAGAAATGTACACCTTTCTCATTATACTGAAATTAGTTTTTAGCTAATTTCGAATATTTTTATGATTTATAAAATATTTAATCAAACATAGTGAAATTTGATTCATTTTTCGCATAAGAAAATTTGTAAAAAATAAAGTTTTGAGTTTTTTACAAAAAGCTAATTTCGGTATATATTAACCATCATTATAAATATATCATATAACGTTTACATACCTATAAACAGTAGTTTCTCAGAAAGGTACATTGAACATCAAAATTTACATTTTGAGATAAATTAATTTTAATATATACAGTGAGGCATCGAATCGGCTAGGAAATAAAAAAAAATAAAATACTCAATTTAGAATAAAAGATACATATTTTGGTTTATATCAGCCGTTCAACTTTTAAGCAAAAACGAAGTACTTTGTTTACATTTTCCGCCATTCCAATGGGCGTGGCCCAGTTTCAGCTATTATTTAAAAATAGGTTTTAAGAGCTTCTAATTACCCTAGAGGTTAAAGTAAGGCATTTTTAGAAAGGTTAAAAACTATACAATTTGAAACTGTAAAAATCTCAAATTGTCAAAAAAATAAGATTTTAACCTTCCCGTTAAGTTCATTTCCTTGAAGGAAAAAATAATGTCTTTAATGCTTTTTGTTTTCACAAAATTTCGAAAATGACAAAAGTTGATTTCTTTATGTATAGAATCATTTGTATATTTGAGTAAAATAAATAGAAAATATATATTCTTTATTTTACAGTTTTTTTTTCTTAAGTTAAAACTTTTCTTTTAAAATTATAATTAAATTACACAGGCTTATGTATTGTGGTGTGTTTAGTACTTGATCCTTTCTTTTCTAAAAAATTCTCAATCTTAATGGCATGTTTTCTACAACTATCAAAGTCTTCAATGTTTACTTTATTCACATAAAACCATGTATTGTACACTATATACCAATATATATTTAGACAAGGCTAATAAGTATACACTGGGGTGCAAAAATTAAGGACGAGACGGTTTTTTCAATATAACTTTGTACAAAAGCTTTCCAAATCAACACATTTAATAGCGTAAGATCCCCAATACGTAAGGACATGTGTAATATGTAAGCAACACTTACTAAAAGAGAAATCAGAGGGATAAAAAGAAGCTTGATTGAAAAAGTAGCATGGAGCGCAATGCGACTGAAGGCCGAAACATCCCTGTGATGGGTGTCCAGCAAGAAACATCCGGTCTTTAGTAGGGGATATGATCTCCCCTGACTGCTAGGCAGGTTTCACAGCGTCTGCCCATGCTGAGAATGAGGGTGTCAAAGAGTTGTTGAGGCATTGCTGCCCATTCGTCTTGCAGCGCCAATCGAAGCTCCCGAATCGTTACTGGTGATAAGGTACGAGATGACAAGCGTCTGCCTAGAAAATCCCATACATGCTCGATGGGATTGAGATCCGGAGATCGTGCCGGCCAATCCATACGTTTAACATCCTCACTCTCTAAGAGCTGTTCGGAAGCTACTGTGCGATGACATGGTGCATTGTCGTCCATGAAAAGGAACTGCAGACCCATAGCGCCTCTAAAAAGACGCACATATGGAAGAAGAATCTCGTTACAATAACGGGTCCAGTTGACTGAACCTGCGTCGAAGATGTGAAGGTCTGTACGACTACCAAGCATGATGCCTCCCCAAACGAGAACACCGCACCTCCATATCTGTCCCTTTCAATGATGTTCGAGGGATGATTGCGGCCTCCCCGCTCTCTCCAGATGAGTATGCGGTGAGAATCGCTACTCAAACTGAATCTGCTCTCATCTGTAAAGAGTACTCGTCCCCATTCATTGTCTGTCCAATTCCGGTGTTCCCGGCACCACAGAGAACGCCTTCTCCGATGGGCAGGCGTTAGAGGTACACACCGTACAGGGCGTCGTGCAAACAGACCACCACCGTGCAGTCTTCTGGCCACGGTAAAATGCGATATCGGTCGTCCAGTCGCCTGTGTCGTGTGTCTAGCGATTTCTCCCGCTGTCTGCCGCCTGTTTCTTCTGGCCTGTAAGACAATGTACCGGTCATCTGCGGGTGTGGTTCCTCGTGGACGACCACTACTGAATCCCCGGATAGCTGTTCCTGTAGTTTGAAATTGTCTCCAAAGTCATGAAACGATGCTGTGAGCAATTCCGAACTCTGCAGCCACACTTGTCACACTGCGGCCTTCCTCCAACTTCCCAATGATTTGACCTCGGGTAAAAGCATCCAGATGTCGTCTAACAGATTGATTATTCGCCATTTCTCGCTGAGGCAGCAACTCGGTGGGATTTTAACTGCTATACGGCGTTCAATCTCTTTGCCAGAAATACTGATCTTACACCGACAACATGCTTTATACTACTTAGACACTCCCCCATTACGTGTACCTGCATATCTGCGCATGTGCTACCGTACATCACCTTACTTAATCTCCTGATTGGTCTTTCTGTCCGCTCTGCCTCTTCGTTCAGCTGATATGCTAATTTTTCGACTTCGTCCTTAAGTTTTGCACACCAGTGTATATCCGGTCCAAAACTATCGTGTAAGAAACAGCATTGTTATTAGTCGCATGCAAGATGCCACGAAATTCAGAGCTGTCTTTCGAAAAATGTGTAATTGTCTGATAATGTAGAAATATCTGATTCTTAAGAGACATATCTAATGAGTTAGGTTGATGACGCAAGACACTTCAAAATTGGTCCAAAGATGAGTGAAAAAAGGTTCTCTGTAGTGATTAATCAAGGTTGAAATCTCTACCAGTTTTATAACAGAGAGAGTCTGGGTTTGGCGTATAACTGGAGAAAGACTTTTGTCCAAATGCATTGTGTCTACAGTAAAGTTTGGCAGAAGTAAAATTGTGGTCTGGGGATAATTCTTGTGGTATGCACTGGGGCCCTCGACCCCAATTCATGGTAAGCTCAACGCCGACACCTCTAGTCCTCTTTTCAAGACAACAATATACTTCATGGGCTAAGGTAAGTGCCGGTTTATGCTCGCTTCAGGCCTGGGGGCAGAACATCTATGGGCCCTCTTGGCACTGATGAATCCACGGAGGGGCTATTGGATCCGGCCAAATCCATCTTATCTGGGACCTTAGAATCCCCTGGCTGTCCACATCAAGTACTCAATGGTTAAACTTGCACTGGCCGAAACAATTTCATGTTTTAAATCATTGTTACTTCTAAGTTGAAAATGAAACTTGTCATAATGCTAGATCCACCAGGGATGGATATAACGACAATAGGATGAACCTATATATATATATATATATATATATATATAATAGAATGGCCTTCCTATAATCCAGGATTGAATCACATAGAAAAACACTGAAATGAGTTGAATCACTGAATTATGGGGTCCAAATCGTCCAAAATAGGTGAAAAAGCTTGCATGTCTTATCGAAGCCAAGTGAAGAAAAATACCTCTATCCGGGAAACATGTCCCGGAGTAGTAAGGCTGTAATAGTCTAAGGTGGAGGCTCTGCCATTTATTGAATATAAAAAAATTCTGTTTATCTCTCGCATCAAAGGTGTCCAGTTACTTGTTGGTAGACAGTATATTTGCAATGCAAAAATTTTGAAATAGGAAAGTCTCATGATGCAGGATAGGAAATATAACTACAACCCAGCTCTCTAAAATTTAAAGCTTTTCTTTTTGGCTGTTTATCACAAAATCCCTTAATATAATTTGAAATAAGTACAACAATTCTGAGAAAGTATAAGGCAATGTTTTGTATAAAAATAAGCAAATGAAGTATTTTTGAGGTGGAAAATAATTTGTGTCTCAGGATAATTGAAATATTAAAAATGAGTGATGCTGTTAAGCAAATAGAAGCTCAGAAGCTTAATATGCACCCATCATAAGTATTTCAAAATGTTTAACATTATGCATGTTAAATGTCAGAAATAGTGCTTCATATGTAAAAGAATGCAGTGTAACAGTGTTAATTGGCTAAATTTATGAAGGTGGCATGATAAATGCGATCACGTATTCTCCATTGAATTCAAAACTGATGTTATAAAGAGTGTTTTTTTCCAGGTATAGAAGTTTAAGTTGGCATTACTTTCCAAGATGGCGACCGATTTAACAGCTGTCAAGTTATTTATTCTCAGTTTGGTTTGCCAATTCGTCAAAACGATCATCAAGCAAGGCGCAGATTCGTCGAATGGGCCCAAAACGAGATTGCCGTTGTTCCCGATTTTTATAAGCGAATTTTGTTTAGCGATGAAGCGCACTTCTGGTTGAATGGCTACGTCAACAAACAAAACTGCCGCATTTGGAGTGAAGCTAATCCACAAGTGTATGTCGAAACACCGTTACATCCAGAAAAACTGACTGTTTGGTGCGCTTTATGGGCTGGTGGAATCCTTCTTCAAAAATGAAGGCTTTACAGTCAATGGTGAATAGAGCCTGATTACTTTTAAATTCAATTGAACAATCATGATGTCCAGGAGCTGTGGTTCCAACAAGACGGCGCAACATGTCACACATCTCGTGCCAGAATTGATTTATTGAAAGACACGTTTGGTGACCGCCTAATTTCACGTTTTGGACCTGTGAATTGGCCTCCAAGATCTTGTGATTTAACACCGCTAGACTATTTTCTGTGGGGCTATGTAAAGTCATTGGTCTATGCGGATAAGTCACAAACGCTTGACCATTTGGAAGACAACATTCACCGTGTTATTGCCGATATACGGCCACAAATGTTGGAAAAAGTCATCGAAAATTGGACGTCCAGATTGGACTACATCCGAGCCAGTCGTGGCAGTAATCATATTTAAAATATAATGCCACAAGATTATCTTTCGAATAAAAAAAATTCATGTTAATCGAATAATACATCGTTGTTTTATTGCAATTTAAAGTTCTATACCTCTAAAAAAACACCCTTTACTTGAGAATTTGATGTTCTCTTTAACGCCTTAACTGCTGTTTCAAAGTTACGCTATTCCTTCCCTAGTGCTACCGTTTTTTACCTTGATGCTCGTATGCGGAGCATTGGGGGTAAAAATAAAAGCACAGACAAGCAAATCTTTTCTGCTATTCCAAAGCAGAATTTGTGTACACTTTTGAATTAAGTGTCTTTTATTGATCTATGAGCATTATTTTATTGAGATTACTGATATATACTTTTTAAAAGTTTCTGCGAATCATAAAGGTTTGTAACACAGGCATGCATGGAATTATTGGCAGAAAACACGTTATTGCATTTGTCATGTGACTGTGACGTCACATTATTTTAAGAATTGATTAGCTTGATACACGTGTTTGTAGTTTCATGTGACATTCATGTTATATATTATGTTTTAATTATTGTGTGTTTTCGTGTTATCACGCCACTCTTTTTCAATTCCTACTATTATATAGATCACACTCTGTATTTATTTATTCATTTAACTTGGTGGAATTTACAATCGTTAATAAAATACATTTTAAAGCCCTCAATTGAGCTACAATTTTATATACATGATCATTTTGGATGACAATAGAATAATTTAATTAGGATTAATAAAAATTAATTGATTAAAATTAATTATTTAAAGAATTGAAAATACAGTCCGTTGGCATCAATTTTGGTGACGTGTTAAAACTTGAAAATGTTTTTTGCTCGTTTTAAAGCGTTCAGTGAATAGAAATTTTATATACACGATTGTTTTGGATGAAACAGTAAGATACTTAAATGATAATTAATCAAAACTTATATTATTACTTAATGTTTAGATTCTCTCCTATGTATATACATATTTGTAACCATTTAATGAAATGTAGCTAAACCAAAATTTTTCTATGTTGATCTAAATAGGAATTGACTTAAAAATAATTTTTTTTATATTACTTGTTTTAGTAAATTTTATATATTTTGATACACAAGAAAAACTACTTAACGATAAGTTAGCATTTTCCTTCAGAGAAATATAATCCCTTTTCCCTTTTATCCTGCAAAATTATTATAATGTAATACTTTTCTGAGTTAAATGACAGTAAAAAAAATTGTTCGAATGTGTAATATAATTCGAAAACTTTTAAAATCTCTAAATAACGAAAGCATTTTTTTAACGATTCGTACGTGTAATTAACTTTTGTTTTATGTTTATGTAAGAATACTGCAAACGTCAACAACTTAACACGTCAATAAGTTTAAGAAACAAATTTGTTCTTAAATATCGCGGAATCGATAGAGGAAGTAAATCGTCTGTAAAAGACTTTTGCGAATGTGGCTAGTTGACAGAAAGAAAGAGTGCACCATTTTTCAATATCAGCAGTATAAACATATCTTTCCTCAAAAAAATGACACTGAATTGGGATTTGTTTCAATTCTGAAGTTATAAAACATCCATTTCTAGATGTTATATGTATATATATATATATATATCGTAAAATCCGGTGTATAACGCACCTATTTAACACAATAAAATCTAAATTTAAGGGTGCTCGTTATATAGATCTTTAAAAGAGATCTTTATAGAGCGTTATAAGAGATGTTTAAAAATAAGGAAAAAAAAGAGATGAGCTAAAGAAAGTTAGACTTTAACATGTACCTGAATACTGTTTATTTGAAAAAAGGAAATACTTTATGAGCTTAACGATTAGTAGTTTTAGAAGTATATTATTTTTTGAAAAGCCAATGATAATATCTAGGAAAAATATAGAAGTATTGCATACCTAGATTTCAAGTTTCTTCGTAAAAAAGAGGGTGTGCGTGTTATATGCCGGATTTTACGATATATATATATATATATATATATATATATATATATATATATATATATATAAATTTAATATATATATATATTTTGAGTTTCTTTTATATTTTGCGCTAATTTTATATGATTTTTATTTTTAGGATTTTTTAAAAGTATATATATATATATATATATATATATTCTTATTATCGTATATCGTATCGCAATTAATCGTTTCTTATATCGTATCGCAATTAACTTTATGCGGTTCTGCTCTCCTTATTTGCCGGGAACTCGTTACTGCACTCTTGGCCATCGATTTAACTTCGATTTAGTAGGTTATGTTTATGTTCCTATGTTATTTAGTTTAATGATTTTTTAATATTTAAATTCTACATATATAACTCTTTCCTTTCCTCTTGGTACATAGTATGACAAATTACAGGTGAAGGTTGGCGCCGCAAAACTTGTTTAAACCTGCAATCCTGGTTACTAAGGCCAGGAATTTGTCTTTATACTATGTGCCTCCTTCCTACTTTTAGTTATCTTAGGTATATAACTATATGTCTATTTTTATATTTTTGTTTATGTATTTGTGTATATGTATATATATATGTATAAATTTATATATATGTGTATGTATATGTATATGATTATATATTGAACCAATTCTTTTATATTGGATTATATATATATATATATATATATATATATATATATATATATATATATATATATCATCTTTAAATAAGCTTTTACATATGTTTATCAATACATATGCTTAACATTACATCATCCAGAATTTCGATTACCTTTAAATGTCCACTATATAAAATATATTAAGTAATTGTTTTAACTAAATAATTGTAGGAGTACTGTGTTAAATAGGGTTTAGTTATAAGACTTTTTAATACTATTTCATGTAATTATCATATACTATGGCCTTTTATGTAATTATATTTTATCATATTTTATGGCATTATGTTTCCGGAAGCTCTTTGGACCACCGCTTTGTCGCAAAACATTTCGAGTCGCAAATCTATCGGGAACATTACTATTATGTGGTATCTATTCTGCGACATCGCTAGCGACATAAATGTTTACGGACTATTTTTAATTATATCTGCACTTTCTTGAGATCATTGGTAGTCACTTTCAAATCTTATCTTCATCTTAATCTTAAGTGGGAACCCACTACCACTTGTAGGGCAGCGATGCACGTTAAATCTGTCGAGAGCTGAAACGTCCTCCCGTTGGTGTAGTAGTTAGGAGAGGGGGTGACATCGCGTCCACGTCACTTGACCATGGTTCAAAATTACGTGGTCCGTCGCCGAAAGCCCTCGTGTAGCTGAATAGTGCGACGTTAATTTTCAATCAATCAATCAATCATCTTAATCTTAATTAGAGCCTATTAATTCTCAGAAAGCTTTTGCAACAAATTAGCAGTTTCTTTAGGGCTTAGAACTTTTCTAAGAGCTATCGTTTCAAAGTGTGTGCTCTGCATTCAGTTCGAAAAATCGAATATTTTTTTTTGTAAATAAATAAGCAAATACTATGCAATAAAACTCTTAAACACAACAAGTTTAGTATAATTGGTTCATTTCTATTGTGACTACAATAACATTGCATTCAAGGTAAAAAAATTGTGCGATAGGACATAAGGAAGTTTGTTTTACTAAAAGAAAAAACTTCTTGAACTATCTTTTGCTGAACGACAGCTATATATAATGGTGAATTGCCTTGGTGTCTAAATGACACCAGTAAACATTCTAGGTAGACTTAGTTGTAAAATCACTCCTAATAAACCTAGAACCAACACAAAGTTTTCTGTGTAATCAACAGAGACAATAATTAAAAGTTACGAGATATTTTAAAATTCCCTGCGAAAATGCAGAAAGGAGAAAGGCATTTTATTTAACTAAAATAAAATACATAAATATTTAGAAAAACAAAAAAATTAAAAATAAGGCATGAAGTTTTTTTTAAAAAAATATTATTCATCTAATAAACCTTTTTGACTCGTAAAGAGGAAGCCATCCAACTCGAAATTAAATAATATATAAAACCGATAGAAATATTTCCCATTTGATAAGATTGCATTAGAAGTAGAAAGAGAGAATATTAATTTTGATTGAACAAAAGTTAACAGTCATGTATAACACTCCGGCTATTTTAAATGAATGAGGCAACAAAAAATTGATAGCATCAACTAGGGCCTGAAGAATAATTTAATTTCGAAAAATGCACATAAACGTATCTAATTGTTGCCCATCCGGTGTAGTGGTTAATGATGCTGACTGCGATGTCGTAGGGTCTGGGTTTGAATTCCGGGTTAGACATGGGTGTTTGTGTTGTAATCCTTCTCATCTTTGTGATGTGTATTTCGCGCTTACTTCTATGTAAGCCCCCGTGTGATACTTTGTGGTGCACGGAGTTATAAATGTTCTGAATAAAAACATGGTATTATTAATCCCTTAATTGGTTTGCCCATACATCGTACGGGCTACCGAAAGTCAGCCATATCCAGTTTACCCGTACGCTGTACGGGCACTTACATTTTCTTGTTTCTATCTTTTTTTACATACTTAACTATTATAGTGAGATTATTAGTGTCAGTGGTTTTAGGAGATGCACACACAGTTGGCCCATTGTACTGAAATATTTCTCATTCGTAGTGAAGGCGATAATTCTTCATAAAAGGCAGGAATGTAGATTCTTGAAAAAATTAGATAAGGAACAGGGATTGGCAAGTTAATGTGCAATTAATTGGTTGAGAATAAATGAAAATGGAAAGGTAATCGAAGAACGCGGATATTATCTCTGTTATCATGGCAGTGTAAGACTTAGTATTACACCAATCAAGTCTGAGCACACACACACAAAACCCTCAACCGTTCGAAAAGAGTTATGAACATGAAATATTTTTGCAAGTATGAGAAATTCTTTAAAAATATATTTGAAAGATTATTCACAGCATGCGCAAAGTGAATCTATAAAAAGCAATAATTATATTTAAGGGTTTTTGTGTTTCACAATTATAAAAAAAAATGTGAGAACTTAAAAATTCCAGATTAAAATATAATTCTTCTATTTTCACATTCTGTTTAGTATACTTCTCAGTTATATGCATTAAAGAGACACAGAGTACGATTCAATTGGCAAAAATCGGTCAAAAAATCAAATCCAATTTTTTTAGCCTAAATTATTTTTTATATACTTTTCTATAACCTCACAAAATTCAAATGCCTTAAACTTAAAAAAACGCAGAATTAAGATAGCTTTTACGTTCTTTTTTATTCAAATCCCTATGGTAAATCAAAACTTTAAACTTGCTTATCTCATAAAGATAAAATAACTAGTTTGTCTTCATTTAAAATGCTAAGAATTTTTTCTCTATTGTGCGTAATGCTTTGAATTTTTTACTTATAGTACATGTAACAAAAGTTGGTATGCATTTTTGTGAAAGCAATACTTATCTTTTTAGAAATAGTTGAACTCAGATAGATACATTTTTTAAGAAATTTTCAATAAGCATTCACAAAAAGAAGTAATGTTCGAATAACAATCATGTTATCGCAAAACCCATGCCAACTTTTGTTATACATAGTTTGACGCACTTGCAAATTAAATTTCCTGCTTGCAAGTAAATTTTTGTTGGAGGAGTAGTATTTAAAATTACTTCACAAATTTGAAGTTTTTTCTTAAAAAATTAAATGGCTCTAGCTTTTTATGAACTTTTGAGCACAAAATCTGCTTTACATGGTATACACACACAGGAGGCAACCAAAAAAATGAGGGCTGCGGTAGTCCAGTGGTTAAGGTATCGGATCATGGCAGGCATACCATGAGTTTGAGCTTAGTACTACTAAAGTCCCTCCGTGCAGGGGAACGATGCACGGTAAATCTGTCGAGAGCTCAAACATCCTCCCGTTGGTGTGGTAGTTAGGAGAGGAGGGTGCAAGCACAGATGTCGTCCTCGTCAATTGACCATGGCTTAAAATTGCGAGGTCCGTCACCAAAAGCCCTCGTGTAGCTGAACAGTGCGACGTTAATATTCACTCGCTCACTACAACCAAAAATATTTTGAAAATTCTTAAATTAAAAGATTTTGAGAAAATTGTACCATGTCTTTTTAAAAAAAATATGATTTTTTTGGGAACATTTTAGTCAGTAAAATTGACCACCTAAAAGTTCAATGAAATATTCTGCTATCATCTGCATTATTTATTGCTGCTTATAGTCGTTTGCACGTGTCTTAACTCTCGTTAACCTTTGCCTTCCTATTAGCACTCCTAAAAATGGCTAAAAAGTGTTACCATACTGGCTTATAAATTTTGAGCAATCACTGACGCAAAAAATATTGTTGCCTTTTTTAAAAACTCCCTTGTATAAAAAGTAGACAAATAGCAGTTTTCGCGCAAGTTCAAAAATTCGAATATAACTTCGATGATAAGGTATTCCTTAGAGAAGGATATGATCAGAGATAGAGAGTTTTGAGGTAAGAAGACGAATTAGATTTTTCATGAAAATGACATTATAGATGATCCTCCCTATTCTGCTTCAGAAACCTCTAGCGATCAGTTACCTTGTCACGATAAAATAATGTATCCTGTCCTTTGTGTGATTGATAGGTTTTTGAGTAGTTCCGATGTAAATTTTGACTGCTTTACTGTATGAGATAATGTTTGCGATGTAATAAGTTTTGATTTATATTGTGATATTCGTAACATGTTAAGCCAAATAATTAACCCGCGGTCACTCGCGCCTGTTTTTCTACCGTCGTTACTCACGGGATGTAGAGAACACCCCAAACTTTTAACACGTGTAATTAATTATGAAAATAAAATTAAAAGTCAAATATGGTACATATTTATAAAGTAAAAGATGTTTTTTGCATTATACAAATAAAATGATTAAATTCATAGCCTAGAAATGAGATTAACATTAATTTAAACTAAACCTACAAAATTTTCATTTTAAAATACTTATTTTTATATTTTTTTCAAAAAACACAAGTAAAACGTATGTACCAGTAAAAAACTTACTTTGCAATTGAAGTCAAGTATAGTACAAAGTAGAAAACAAATATTTTATTTATTTTTCAAATATTCAGAGCAGATTGTAGTCATATGCTTCAAGCACATATTTTTTTTACACTGAAGGCAAAAACAACTTGTTTTTACATCATTTACTCGTGTACAAACAGTTCAACGTCCCTTTGTTTGGGGGGGAGGGGGATTAATGCTCTTTTTAATATCTTCTGTATCAGTGAAGCTCATTTGGAGTGTTTTGTTAAGTCTTGGGAGTTCCGATCTTATATACCGCTGTGGCTGTACGCAATCAATTCTAATATTCTCTAACAATCTTGATTGTCTCACTTTCTTTTCAGGAAGAACCGAATGATAGACATTGGAAGTATTAATTCCTGCAGTATTGGTAAAATATTCGCAATGACCAACGGTTACATATTTACGATATATCATATATACTGCACATTTCATCAGTGATATCAACACCGCCTGTATTATAAAAACTTACAATTTCAAGTTTCATCTCTCCAAGTTTGGTTCTGAAATAACACAGTCATCGAATTCACTTAATTCATCTTGACGATTTGTTGATACAGTATCTTTTCGACGCCAAAATCGCTGTTTCTCCCGTTCCCATAGAGTTTTTGTCATAATTTCTAGAAAAGGTTTTGAAAAATTTAAAAAAAATATATTTCACAATTATTTTATAGAACTATATAATTTTTGTGCAACAATTATTGGAATTTTAAATTAAATATGCATGCATATTAATATAGTTGGAAAATAAATTTAAACGGAAAGAGTAAAACTTACCCTATTTTCGATGCTCCTAGTACGAAAATATAACGCAGTTACTCGCGGGGAGTTCTCAGCACCCCAAATAAAATTTTTGAAGGTTGTTACATTCCGATCGTCCAAGGGAGAGTGATTATATCATGCCTGAAGTTTCAATGACCAAAAATGGGCAGCTACAGAAAAAATCGTGGTTCTGCGCATTCTTTTTGGAATTCTGGGAGCCTTTTCTTGTTGCTGGGGTGTACAGAACACCCCGCGCGAGTGATCGCGGGTTAATGACTTCATTTTTTTATTTTTTTCAATAGGTTGTTGAACTTCAATGTTTTCTCGAAATAAACATATGAACACAACTGAAGAAGATGAATCAAGTGAATTGTAATATGATTAAAACTCATTTATAATAATTTATTTTCCCGTCCTCTTTTCTCTGCATTTCACTGTCTATTCAGTGAAAAATACACAGCTCAACGAAAAAAACAATTAATTAGAAGATAAATAAAAATAACTACAATTGAACAAAACTTGAGTCAGCAAGAACGAAGGAGCAAATCTGTTTAAATTTCACATAAAAAATAGTTACGCAATAGTTTAAATTTCAACCTCTTAAATCTGAAGGCTAAATTTCTTCTTTTCAAGTTTATACATTAACATTGATAACGCTCTATACATAGAGTTCTTTTATAATAAAGAATAAGTCTGTTGAGGTAATCAAGGAAAAACGGCATCGTCTCAAGCTTTATTGACAGGTTTGACGTTGAAGTGGGGGCAACAAGTCTTAAGACCTCTTCGGACCCTAGGTCTGTATACAATTGTAGGCCCCTTCCTATGACCCTTAAAGGAAGACGGTACA
The DNA here is from genome assembly GCA_019973935.1 of Trichonephila clavipes. Classification (NCBI taxonomy): domain Eukaryota; kingdom Metazoa; phylum Arthropoda; class Arachnida; order Araneae; family Nephilidae; genus Trichonephila; species Trichonephila clavipes. The sequence goes on along the minus strand of BMAU01001837.1, from coordinate 203,999 downwards.
TAGAATTCGTTGCCAAATATTTAAGCAAACAATAACCCGAAATAACTAAATGTGCATGATTTACAATTGTACAAAACTAGCTCGATCGACTGTTGCCTTTTGACTGAATGAGTAATGATTGTGTACTAGGTGTGTAAATTAAATAATGAGACTGATTTTTTTCATTTGTTTATTCCAATAAACTTACAATTCAACATTGTCTCCTTCAAAGTAACTGCCTTCTGAAGCCACACAGCGCTGGAGATGTTTCTTCCACTCCTTATAGCACTGGCGTAACTCGGATATTGAAATATTCAGCTGATCGGTTACAGCCGTTTGAATGTTTTCCAGTGTCTCAAAATGATGCCCCTTGGGGTGATTCTTTAATTTCGGAAAGAGGAAAAAGACACAAGGACTCAAGTCGGGCGAATAAGGGGACTAAGGTGCAACAGAAATGTTCTTACTGGCCAAGAAACGGTTCACTGAGAAAGGTTTTTCGGAACCATTTTGTTACAGATCTTTCTCATCTTCAATTCATTGGTCAAAATCTAATGAACGGTGGTGTGATTCAAATTCATCTCTTCCCCAATCATTCTGACTGTCAAGCGATGATCTGAACGCACAAGATCACGGACTCTAACGACATTTTCAGCGTTTTTGAAACTGCGGGCCTTCTGCTGCAAGGTTCATCTTCAATTGACTCTCTACCTTCTGAAAATGCCTTAAACCACCGAAAAACACTGTCTTCGTTGGCTTGCTGAAGTTTTGCGAATGTTTCCGTTGCTTTGTGTCCAAGTCTGAAGCAAAACTTGATAGGACATCGTTGCTCGTTGTCACTCATTTCAGAACACACAGGAAAAACCTGTTTCACTAAACAAACCACTACAGACAATTATCTTGACTCAGCGACTTCAAACTCATACTGATGACGCATCACATGTTTACCTACCACCCCTCCATGTCTCACGCCCCCAGTGTTGCCCGATCATACACTACGCTACCAGTCTCATTACATAATTTGCATACCTCGTATGGTGTAGTCTAGACCAATATATGGACGACGATCATCACATATAGCCAGTTGATATATCATCTTAAATTACCAATTTTAAGGAGAAGGCGACTGGAAATAACATTTAAACGTTGAAATTATTCAATTCACGATCTTATTAAGGTCAAGTCGAGAACAAGACGAGGCCTCCATTGTGACCGAGGCCCTGAGCAAGGGCCTAGTTGGCCCGTTACTTTAAACGTCCTGTGTTGAAGTTATGTTTCATTTTTGACAATGCCATTTTTATAGCATAAGTCATTTGTTATTATTTTTCTGCTTTTCAAATAATGATGTTTCTTGAATTAGGATTATGTTTGTCACGTGTTATGAGCAAATTTGTGAGCTCCAAAGTGTCTTAAAAAGTATTTGTAATATATGCATTATTTTCCTGTGTTTAAGTTACCTCATCAAAATAGAAGGATAAGAAATTTAAAAAAAATATTTATTTTCGTAAAATAAAGTTTAAAATCTAAAATGTTTGAGGAATGAAAAAAAATTAAAAAAAGGTTTTTTTTAACTGAAGAGTTGTAAATATCTATTATGGTTACAGCATCAGAATTGACACAAATATTAAGTTTGAAAAAAATCATCAAAATTTAAACTCGTCACATTATCCGACTTTCCAATATGCAGGGTGTCCCGAATTCATGATACAAACTTTAAGGGTTGGTACAGGACATTGTAACAATTATTTATTGTATAGGAATGTATGGGAACAAGGGAGGCGGTGAGGCAGAAACACAAAATATAAGAGACGAAAGGAAAAACAAAGTGTTTATTGAAAGCTTCGTTGACAAGTATAATGCTTACAATAACTGTTCATATCTATTCAGCTTGTGAGCTATGAAGTCCAGCTGCAGCGCACATTGCAATCTGAGAATATTGCATGCCGTATACAAAGCTTGTACTGGCTGATAATGGAAAAGGAGTAAGCGATTTTCGTTTGACACTCTGCAAATGGTCTGATGATCCACATTTAGGTGATGAGAAACAGCTCTTGTACTTGGCTCTGGTCTATCAGACACATCGTTCCAGATGCTTTCTTCTAGGCTTGTACTATGTAAAGCACTTCGTTCACGAGCATCATGTCTGGTGACGAGGAACGAACGTGTTTTACGAAGTTGATGATGCAAACGCGGAAAAATTCTGTGATCCAGCATTCGGCGATCAGGAAACTGGCGTGATACATTCGTAGCGCAGCTCTGCCGCTAGCATTTGCACGGTCGTACATGTAATGCATGTCTGCAGTTTCGGCATACGTAATATCCCCAATCGTAGACGTCAGCACAATTGCGAATGTTGCTTTCCCTACTGAGATGCATCTTGTTGAAAGGTGGCTAGACATCTACTGCTCCATACCGGCAATGCAACCAACCGATATAATTCCATTCCTCTTTTCTTTTATTTCCCCTGTTTGCACTTCACTATGTCAATTGCGCCCTTACATTCCTATACAATAAATGACTGTTACAATGTCCTGTATATACACTTAAAGTTTGTACCATGAATTCGGGACCACCCTGTACATATATTTATTATTAATTAATAACATTATTTATAAAATTAATTCGGGGGCAGTTCTTCGGTAGCCCAGTGATGGTCACGATCAAGTAGCTGTAGTGTGACGGATATGTACGCGCTCTTCTGATTAATCCTTTTGGGAATTCTTTGGGCTATAAATTCATCTTATTCACAACCGACCCTTCGGAAGAAGAGAATCGTGATATGTAAATTAACTTAACTATAAATAGGCGCGATTTTCTAGCTAGAAAGAGAAAAGTAGCGAATATATACTCGAGACGGTGAGATTGCTACTAAAGGTACACTATTAGAATTATAGGTAATTTATTCTTATTAGAAGGAAACCTTAAAGCAGTGCTTCTCAAACTTTCAATACTGGGGACCCAATTGTCAATCATAATTTTTATCGTGCCCCCTCCCCCGATACAACGATAATGTATTTACTGCAATAAAAATGCAATTTGACGCTAAAGATACAATGCGATCTTAATTATAAACCGTATAAGTATTAAATTTTGTATATGTTACTTTTAAGTAATATTTTAAGAAAATTTCTTACAATATGTATTACTTACTTATTATTATGTTATTTTTCTTCCTCTAATATTTAAATTGGAACAGATCTCAAAATGATATATTTAATCAAAGATTTATTTCCTTCTCAACATCCATTTCTCTAAGTTCAAATGTCATTAGAAAAATAGTCTAGTCTATGTTGCTTTCTATCATATACATCACATCTGGCATTATCGGGAACTTTTGCGTGAGTCTCGGCAACTTATCGGACGTGTATGCAAAACATGTAAAAAAGCTTTTTCTTGTGCAATTCCAGTCAGTTTTGGTCAACTCGATACGTCTATAGCTACTAAATCTGGCTTGAATGTACATTTTATAATTTGCACATTAATTGTAATTCACAGTAATTAATTATTTACGGCAGTAGAACAGGATGCAAATTTTTGAATAATATTCAAGTATTTAATTTTAAAAAAATATGTATGAGTTACTTGACATTTGCTTGATTCGAATCTATCAAAAAAATGAGTATTTTTCTATGAACTTATTAAAAAAAATGTCTTGCGGAATTTAGGTTACCTTTTTAAACCGAAGAAACAATTAAAAAAATCCGTGAGTCTATGATGATCTTTCTTCTTTATGCTTTGCATTTCTTTCTCTTTCCCCAGGCTATTATCTGTTTGATGATTTGAAGAGCACTTTAACTACTTTTGAGCTGATTTTTAATTGTCTGAAGTTGCAACTTAAGTTACGAATTTCTCTGAACAATTTATAAGTTTCGTATTAATTATATTCCTCTTATTAAGAGTCACAAAAATGAATATATGGATTGTCTTTTTAAAAAGAAACAATGTTTAGACTCATTTTAAGTTTTTGTGTGTATGTGTGTTGTTCTTTGATTAAATGTTATAATTGATTTACAATGATAATTTTTTCATGAAATTAAAACAAAAAGGTTTTTCGATCAAAATGCTATTTACTTCGTTTCAGTTTTACTAATTAAAAATAGCCATTTTATGTTTCTTTTCGTTGAAAAAAGATTTCGTTTAGAGGAATATTTTATATGTAATGTAATTCGGAGAAACTGAATATATTAAGATTTGCGCATGTTTAATTTCAAAAAACATACAACATCTGACAGTAAAATTCAGTGAATTAAGTCAGAACGGCTGAACTGGCAACACTAGCGAAACAAAATGCTGCACATGCATAGTAGGAGGTGTTGACCATCTGCCACTACCGGTATTCAGTTGAGAGTCGTTTGTGTTTCATGTAAGACTTCTTATACAAAGTTCTTCTTTAGTGCGTTGGTTCTTAACCGAGAACAGGAAAATGAATTAACAAAGTATCAATTTAAAATTTTGTTTTATACTTAGCAAACAGCGACAGATTCGATGCTGGTACGTGTTTATGAAGATCACACACTGTCCGTGAATTGTGTATACGAGTGGTTCGCCCATTTCGAAAAGGAAAGTGTTTATAACAACTTGCGTAGCAAAAGACCGACGAACTCTGTCAGGGACGAAGACAGTGAGAAAGTGAGTAAATTAATCATGAAGGATCGTCGATTAACTGTGGGCATGATAACTGGACGATAAATGCTGCTAGGTACATTGAAACTTTGATACGTTAAATGAAACATCTATGCAGGGTACGACCCCAGTACGCACAACAAATTTCATGGTTTTATGTTCACGACAATATTCGACTTCACACAGCCAATACCATCAAACATTTTCTGGTAGAAAAAAAGGGGGAGTGCAAATTGAACATCTATCATTCTCGCCAGATCTCAGTCCTCCAGACTTCTTTCTATTCCCACGACTCAAACTCGATTTCAAAGGAAAATGGTTTGACAATATTTCTGACATCCAACGAAGCATAACGAGGCTTTTGAACTCCATCTCAAAAGAAGACTTCTTGCTAAGTTTCCAGGATATGTATAGCAGTGCTCAACAGTGCACCGTTATGGGAGGTGACTATTTCGAAGGACAGTAAGGTAAATTTCGTTAATATTCCTTAATTTCGTTAATTCGTTCACGGAACTTTATTGTCAGAGTAAAATAAATATTTTTTTTAATCAATTCCTACTTAGGTCGACAAAGAAAAAAATTTTTTTAGTTACTTTTTATTAAATGATTACAATTAATATAAATATGTATATACTTATGATAGAATCACAATATTAAATGGCAAAGTAGAAGGCGATTTTCCTTTCTATATAGGGTGTTGGATTATTATTTTTTTGTTACTGTTTACTCATTCATAAGTAACATTCCCAAAATTACGCCATCCCAAGTACGATTCAAACGCATGACATTTGGATTAGAAATTCAATGCGCTACAGAAACACAACGAATGATTTTACTTTTTATATGAGGTGTTGGGCTGTTACTTCTGTTTTTAACTATTTATTCATTAATTCAGTTTAACTAATGAATTAATATTTGAAAAAACTGTATTAACATCAAGTGTCATTCACTTCAAGTTTAAAAAAAATGTTTTTTCGCTTAAATGGATGGAAGTATTTCATTAACGATCGAAAATTTATACAAGATATATATATATATATATATATATATATATATATATATATATATATATATATATAGGAAAATTGTTAACTAATAGTAGGAATTGAAAAATAATTTCTTGGAAACATAATTGTAATTTGTATCTTCGAATACAGTTTTGCACTGAAACTGAAAATTTCTGATTAAAAAATGAAAAGAAACCATTCCAAATATGGATGGTAACATCCTTTGTTGGGGACCTACATAAACGTTCAACCAAAATAGCGTAATCAATTCCCTCACTCAATTGACAATCCTGACATCGAGCGGGATCTCAGCTCGAAAAAGAAAAAGAATAGTTTCAGCTTTTTTTTTTTTTTAGTACAGTTGACACTCATTGTAAACCTCGCACGTTTCTGCAAAATTTCTGACAAAATTCAGGATTTACATTGAAGAGAAGTATAAGTCAAAAATTATTATTCATTTCACGAAAGAAGACTTGTCATCACGTAATTACTAGTGATATATATAGGGTGTTTTTTTAGAGGTATAGAACTTAAAATTGCAATAAAACAACGATATATTATTCGATTGACATGAATTTTTTTATTCGAAAGATAATCTTGTGGCATTACATTTTAAATATGATTGCTGGCATAGGACTGCCACGGCTGGCTCGGATGTAGTCCAATTTGGACGTCCAATTTTCGATGACTTTTTCCAACATTTGTGGCCGTATATCGGCAATAACACGGCGAATGTTGTCTTCCAAATGGTCAAGCGTTGGTGGCTTATCCGCACAGACCAATGACTTTACATAGCCTCACAAAAAATAGTCTAGTGGTGTTAAATCACTAGATCTTGGAGGCCAATTCACAGGTCCAAAACGTGAAATTAGGTGGTCACCAAACGTGCCTTTCAATAAATCGATTGTGGCACGAGCTATGTGACATGTTGCGCCGTCTTGTTGGAACCACAGCTCCTGGACATCATGATTGTTCAATTCAGGAATGAAAAAGTTAGTAATCATGGCTCTATACCGATCACCATTGACTGTAACGTTGTGGCCTTCATCGTTTTTGAAGAAGGATTCCACCAGCCCATAAAGCGCACCAAACAGTCAGTTTTCCTGGATGTAACGGTGTTTCGACATACACTTGTGGATTAGCTTCACTCCAAATGCGGCAGTTTTGTTTGTTGACGTAGCCATTCAACCAGAAGTGCGCTTCATTGCTAAACAAAATTCGCTTATGAAAATCGGGAACAACGGCAATCTCGTTTTGGGTCAATTCGACGAATCTACGCCTTGCTTGATGATCGTTTTGATGAATTGCCAAACCAAACTGAGAATAAATCACTTGACAGCTGTTAAATCGGTCGCCATCTTGGAAAGTAATGCCAACTTAAACTTTTATACCTGGAAAAAAAACGCTCTGTATATATGTACGTTATTTATTGTGAATGTCTAATAAAGTTAGATAGCTCCACCCCTTCCACCTTGTTGGAAAATATTTCAAAAAACAAAAAATCTTTAAGGTAATGTATGCGGAGGTAACACAATCAGAATTTGATTTTTTACGGACAAATGATTTTCTGCGTTGATTGGTGAAGATGTATAGCATTAAAAATACCCATATAATATTTTTTCTTAGCAGAATTATTATTCCACCTCAGTGAATTAAAAAAGATCTCTAAGTTATCATAGATAGATAATGAGAATTATGTTACGTAAATAATCTTCAAATGTTCTTTATATAGAGGTGAAGAAACAAAATTCCATCATACTCGTAGATGTTTTTTTTATTAAAAATGATTCAAAGATTATCCGTTTCAAGTTATCTTTCTCGTGAGGTCTCAATATTCGGAATAATAATACTACTATTATTTGAAAAAAATAGATAAAGTACATATGTATAAAAGATATAAAGTAAGAAATGTTAATGTAACTATTATTTAAAGACAGTGAATTACATACGAATAAAAAGCATAAAGTAACTGAAATCTATAAGGGTTAAGGAAGTATGGATATCTGATATGGCATTAATTGTAAAAAAAAATTCACAGTGCTTGCATTGCACTATAAGGAAAATATAATTTTCGGTGAAGTGTTTTTCATCCTTGCTTGCTGACGAATGCTGAAATAAAGTTTGTAGCTTGCTTTCTTTTTTCTAATTTTAGTTCATTCTCATTCATTCATTTTATAAATTACTATTATGCAGTATGTCGCAGGAAAATGATGAAATTAGGAATCTCATCAAATCCCTAAGGAAGATGATCACTTGACGGTAGATGTTAAAATAACGTCTCTTCAAGGTCATTTCCCTCATAAAAGTAAGGGATTTGAACAAATCCCTGAGCTGTTTCAGTGAAATGATGAAATATATTGTCAGGAGTTTAAAGATGTTTATTTAACAAATAGGGTGCATTATTAAATGTAGAAGTAAGAAATACAACAATAAGCAATGATATGCAAATTATTTATTCGAAACTAATTAATAAATAATTAATATGGGGTTGATATTTATGGGATCGATAATACGACTTGTATGGTTTGGAAGTACAATGACTCGACCCCCCAGGTGCCTTCCCTCCCCCTGAATAGTATTTTTCAAATGCAAATCCTCACTAGTTCATTTAATCACTGAAACAGTTCAGTGATTTCATGAAATCACTTACTTTTAACGTAACTTACAAAGACCTTGAAGTTACGTTATTTTAACATCTCCCGTCAATTTGTCATCTGCTTTAGGAATTTGATGAAATTCCTATTTTTGCCATTTCTCTGCGACATATATCTGGAAACTGTCTGAGTATTTCTAAATGAGTTTTTCAATTATCTTTTTAGAATCTTAAAGAACCACAATGACAAGTCTTGCATTTATCAATATATATATATATGTATATATATATATATATATATATATATATATATATATATATATATATATATCCCCTCTTCCCCCTCTTTCTCCAATAATAATTTTGGAAAGGATCTGAGTTCTGTTAAAGAACTACATCTTCGTAATAGTAATTCTAATATTAAAATATTCAAGACTAGAATTTTTTGGAACAAAAAATTCATTATTGGCCATCATAATCATTATAAACAAAACTTGTTAGATTCTAATAATCACATTTCTCAAAATATTAATAAATGTTACACTAAGAGTCCTGCTATACATGGAATTATTGATAATTTATCTTATTATAATTTTGATAACTCTCAATCTTATAATAGTCTTAAGTTAAAATTCAATAAATGTAGAGATAATAGATGTAAGACATGTGTGAAGGTCTCCTTGGACCTCACTTTGATAACGAGAATAAATAGGATTCAGATAAGAACCAGTAGCCATTTTTATAAACAACTTTCTTTATTTGGTTATCTTATAAAAATAGAATCAAAGACTTATTAACAAATATATCTAACTAGTATTATGAGGATTTAAAGGTAATATCCTGTAAATTAACTTAATTAATGATCCAATTAATTAACAATTAAATAACAATCACACAGAGACTACCACGATAAGAGATCCCAGAATTATATTCTATGTTCTTATTGAACATTTAATTTTAATTTCATTCGCAATAATATAAGACTAATATTTACCACACTGCAATTCAGCTCAGCTCAGCTTTTATCTGAGATTAAATCATCTAACAAGAAATCTTCAATTTAACTTCACTATAACTTTCTGCTTCAATCTCTCTCTCCTACTACTCTAACTTTACTATTCCGTTTGACTTAAATACTTTATCTAATCTGCATAACAAGGAATCCTGTCCGCTTTTTGGAGTTGATTGGAGATAGGTAGGGAATTAAATTTCCCTAAAAAGGACGACTCAGAAGGTTAGTGATAAAGTTCCGTATAGATTTGTCACACATGTACTATGTTAAATATGGATCAATATGATTGTGATTCTAAATTTAACCTTTGTAAAACCTTCAATTGTATTTATATTTTAAATTGTGAAGTATGTCAATATAAATATATAGGACAGACGTCCAATACTATTAACTTAAGGATTAATCAGCATAGACATGATGTTAAATTCTTTAATAATTCTAATAAAATTGAACTTAGACACTTTTATATGCATGATTTCAAAAATGTTGAACTGTCTATCATTAAAATTTCTCCAATTACTAAGCACAGATTATGGTGGGAAAATCACTTTATTAGGAGTTTTAATACAATCTATCCATATGGCTTTAATGTTTTGTATTTTGCTAAAAATACTCTGCAAATAATGTTACAGAATAATAATAAAGAATTTTTTTATAATGCCAATAAATTAAACAACACTTCTAAAAGAAAATCTAGAAGTAAGAGAACTAAAAGGAAAAATAGAGATAAAAATTCATTAAATGACAATATTAGAGTTCTTATTGATGATTTTTAAAAAACTTTTAATATCAAGAAGATCAAATACTTCATGTTTGGTCTTAATAAACATGAAATTGCATTGTTATATGAATCCTTAAATAATGATTCCTTAAAGGTTTGTCATGCAGTACACATTATTAAAGACATTCTTAACTATCTAGTTAATAAATTCAATATTAATGTTGAGAAAATTATTGAACCTATTACAGAGTACTGTACTTTATTATTCAGGAATAAAACTTTTGACAAAATTAACTTTTCTAGTGTATTTAATAGACATTTGTCTCTTTTTCCAGTTAAAAGGTTGTTGTAAAGAAAGCTTTTAAATATAACAAAACGCTGGGCACATTTATCTTTAATTACAACAATAGTTCGCCCTCTATTAATATAGAAGATTGTATATGTAATAACTATAATGATTTTATTGATGGTCATCATAAACATGTAGTTACTGGCAACTTAGATATAATCAATGATAATATTTTAAAAGATATAATGAGTAAAGGCACTAATTATAGATTAAATGTTTCTAATAACAACAATACTGTTAAAAAACAAATTTTTAAAGATATAGATAATTTTATTACAAAATCTGCAATTAAATTTGGACTACCTATTGAGGCATTTGAAGAGTATAAGTACAATATTTTAAAAGACCTTATGAATTTTAGCTACCATTCTCAATATGAAACTACTTTTAAAGATTTTAAACAGAAAATTTATGAATTACAAAAGAATTTTATCATAGTTTACATTGATAAAGTACCTGGTAACTATGCTGTGATTTGTAAGTATTTTTATTATAATATTCTTTATGATCACTTTCTTAATAATGGTTCTTTTAAAAAATGAGATTTGTCACATAATGAAATTAGTAATCGTATTATTGCTATTTATAAAAAATTAGGCTATTGTATTCCTAAAATTAAAAAGTTTCCATATATTTTTTTAACTCCAAAATTCCACAAAAGTCCGGTTAAATTTAGAACTGTGACAAATGGTTTTAGAACATATATTACTACTGCAGGCAAATTACTTCATAATATTATACAAAACTTTATTAATCAGCAATGTAATAAAGCTATAATTAAAAATAGTAAAGATATTATAGATTTTTTTAATGATAAAAATATTTATTCAGTTTATAGTTATGACTTTGAAGATCTTTTCAATTCCATTGATTTATATGATATTATTAAAGTAATTTTAGAAAACCACAGTATGTATAACCTTAATATTAATTTTAACAAATTTAAAACTCTCATAGATTTTGTCTTAAAAGAAAATTATATCAGTTTTTTTTTTTTAATGGTTTTTTATATAAACAAGAGAAAGGACTCCCACAAGGGGCCCCAGCTAGTAATAGTTTGGCTAATCTTTATTTACATTTTTATGAATATGGTTATGTTATTAATAATGACTACTACATTTTTAGATATATTGATGATTTAATTATTTTTGGTAAAAATGATAATTTAAATCCTATTATTAATTTTTATCCGTCCTACTTAAACTTAGTTAAAATTAATAATAATCCAATCAAAACAAATTACCTAGATGTATCACTGTATATTAAGGATTTGAAACTACATTCTAATATTTATGATTATAGAGATGCCTTTAATTTTAATATCATCAAATTGCCTTACTGGAATTCTAATTTATCAATATCTATATATAGAAATATTATTTTTAACTATATTTAGCGCAATAAAGTATTAGTTAGCGATAAAGCTAATATTTTTTTAAATCTTAAAAATTTTTTAATCGCTGTATTGAACATGGATACCCTGCTAATTTTCTTTGTAATTATATTTATAATAGTTTTTATGATACAATTTGTATTAATGTAATTATTTACTGTTATTATGTTTTGTAATGTTTTTTTAAATTTAAACAATATCTAATTTATCCTACAATTATTATATAGATGGCGCCACATGTTTTTTTTTAAATTCTTAATATATATATTTTCTGAGTTTCTTTATATTTTACGCTAATTTTATGTTATTTATTTTTATTTTTATGATTTTTTTAAAAGTATATATATATATATATATATTTCTTATTATCGTATATCGTATCGCAATTAATCGTTTCTTATATCGTATCGCAATTAACTTTATGCGGTTCTGCCGACCCTATTTGGGGGGAACACGATACTGCACTCCTGGCCATCGTTATATATACGTTTTAGTAGGTTATGTTTATGTTCATATGTTCTTTAGTTTAATGATTTAATATTTTAATTCTACACATATATAACTCTTTTCCTCTTGGTACATAGTATGACAAATTACAGGTGAAGGTTGGCGCCGCAAAACTTGTTTAAACCTGCAATCCTGGTTCCTAAGGCCAGGAATTTGTCTTTATACTATGTGCCTCCTTCCTACTTTTAGTTATCTTAGGTATATAACTATATGATTATTTTTATATTTTTGTTTATGTTTATGTATATGTGTGTATAAATTTATATATATATGTGTATGTATATGTATATGATTATATATTGAAAAAATTCTTTTATATTTGATTATATATATATATATATATATATATATATATATATATATGTAGGAATGGATGTGCACATATCGTATCCCTCCTATATTCATTAATGACGTAAATGCCAAGAGAGCGCCACCTAACTGACAAGGCGGTTCGAGGATAACGAGTAAACCAGACTCGAATAAAACGATTGCGCGAGAGACGACCGAGAGAAGCGACGGCGATGAGACGATGACGAGGGCGCTGGAACGAAACGCCTCGTGGAATCCAACGATCTACTTCGATTACTTTTTACTAAGTTTAGCCCTCCCTTGTAAATAATTCCCCTTAATAAATGTATATTTAACTCAATCTGGCCGTTGTCACTCTCTATATGGGGGCTCGGCCTTTCCCTTAACTTAAAATCCCCTAGAAAACCGAAGCAAAAGGACGATGACGATGCAAGATAAGTGAATTTATTCAATGTGTTCTTCAATGTGTGTTGGACGATTTTATTCAAATTCAAGTGCATTTATTCTTCAAAGCGTTTTTCAACGTGTGTTTGACGATTTATTTCAAGTGTTGTGTGAAAGTTCACGATTGTGAAGATATTTATTTATTCGATAATTTTGCCGACACATCAAGATTTTCTTCAACACTATTATACATTCATGAAAGTTAATATTCAACAATCAAGACGCTATATGCAAAAGTTTACCGTGAGTTTTTATTTCCATTGTTTTTTACAAACTCTCAGTGATTGTGAAAATATATTTCGAAACTGCTAATGTGACTGTGATACGATATTTTTTTAACTTGTACAACTGCTACTAGTGACATTTTATTCTAGACTTTAATCTTTTCATAGCGTATTAATTTTTTTTTTTCTGTGTTGAAATATTTTACTCATATATCATTTTAAGTGATCTGCAAATATTTGTATATTTTACGTATTTTGGTTCAATTTAAGTGATTTATTATGTCTTACTTAACACTGAATGATATCCCAGTTATCGCGCAAGCTTTGAAATGTGGCAATACGCAAAATGTAAAATTATTGTATTCTGTTGTTTTTAACGATCACCCATTCAGTAGGACCTCTAGAGAACAATTGCGAAAGTTTACGGGTTTCGCACAAGATTTTGATATTGAAGACTACTCCGCCGTTATTTTAAAAAATTAACCTACCCGATTTAATCTGTTTAGCTAATTTTTTATAACTAGAAATAAATGGAACTGCCGAAGAACTTTGTAATAATATTTTGCTTTCACTAGCTGATTTATCCGCTTTTCATAATAAATTAAATACACGAGATGTAGAAGAATGCTTCCCGCGGGATGCAGAAAATTCCTTTGCTTCCCCCACTTTCTACAGACAGGAAATCGGCTAACGCACTTAACCAAATTAATGAGTCAGCTGTTCCCTCTATTTCGAAAAACGATTTATCGTGGCTTTTTGTTAAAGATTTACTTCTAACTCTTCGTTCTTTCAGTGCAGATGACTCATACTCAATTAAACATTTTTTTTTTTCTGATGTGGAGGAAAATTTAACGTTTTGCCCAATAACCGAACAACAAAAAATTGTTTTTGTAAAACGGCTTTTGACAGGAACTGCAAAATTATTTATTCAATCTCAGCGTGGTATAAACTCTTACAGTTGTATAAAAACACTACTTATTCAGGAATTCGGAAAAAATTAAATCAAGCTCAATTGCATAAGGAATTACAAAATAGAAAAATGCGGCCTAATGAAACGGTATTCCAATATTTAGTCGCTATTCGGGAATTAGCGAATCGAGGTCAAGGGTTTCTCGACGAAACTTCAATTATGGAATATTGTATTAATGGAATCCCCGATTCTCCTTCAAATAAGCTAATATTATATGGATGTACAACAATTCAGGAATTTAAAGAAAAATTAGGAATTTATGACAAAATATTTCAAAATAAAAGCAAAAATCACTCTTATGATACGTCGCGTAGTCCAAACTTTAGTAGCCAACGCCGTGATGTTGAAAGTACACTTCATAAACATCGAAATGATAGATATCCAAAATTCAATGCACCAAAGCCTAATTCAAAATTTGAGAAAAAAAAATTTCAGAGATAGGAATCACGTAACTTGTTTTAATTGTTCGGGATCCGGTCATATTTCTAAATTTTGCCCAGATAAACATCGTGGTCCAAAGTGTATATTATGCGAAAATTTTGGCCATAAATCTGATGCTTGTCCTCAAAAAATATCCCTTCTTCTAATAATGTTGATGAAATTACCCCATTAACTACTATGTGTAAAGAAGTTAAAATTTTATCTAAAAAAATATTATCTTTAGTTGATACCGGAAGCCAAGTAACCTTAATGAAAGAAAGTGTATGGAATCAATTAGGCTCCCCTTCCTTAATAAATAGTGGTAATATACTAACTGGTTTTGGCCTTTCAAAAACTCATGTAATTGGTTCGTTCAACTCAACTGTTTCAATTGACAACCAAGACTTTCCCGTTAAAATTAATGTTATCCCCAACCACTCAATGAACTTTGATATTATTATTGGTTGTAATCTAATTAAACAAGCTAATTTGACTATTACCCCTGATAGTGTTATGTTTTCTAAGCTACAAATCAAAGTATCCGACGCTTCTCCACAACCATTTGTTTTCGCAATTACTGACGACATTCCTAAATTTGATATTGGCCCTGAAATTCCAAAAACAAACTCGTAATGATGTTGAGGCATTACTCGTATGTTATAGGCCGAATAAAATTAAAACGACGGATATTGAGTTAAGCATTACCGTGACGGACGACAAACCAATTTATCATTCTCCAAGACGGTTACCTTTTACTGAACGTGATATAGTAGATAAACAAATACATGAATGGATACAAAATGGTGTTATTGAATCATGTTCATCTGCTTATGCTAGCCAAGTCCTAGTAGTCCGCAAAAAGACGGCAGTCCACGAGTCTGCATTGATTTTCGAAAATTAAATCGTGTGTTAGTTAAGGATCACTATCATCTGCCCCTCATTGAGGATATTTTAGATAAACTTCAGAATACTAGAGTTTTCAGTACCATTGATTTACGTAAAGGTTTTTTCCATGTGCCTGTTAACAAACAGAGTCGCCCATATACCTCCTTTGTAACACAAAATGGTCAATTTCAGTTCTTTAAAATGCCTTTAGGAATCTCTACATGCCCTTCAACGTTTCAACGTTTTATTAATACAGTTTTTCGTGACTTAGTTGTTCAAGGAATTGTTCTCCCTTACATGGATGATATAGTTATCCTTGCTAAAAATGAATCTGAGGCTATTGAGAGACTCAAAAAAGTTCTTCAAGTGTCCAGTGATTACGGATTGGAAATAAATTTTGATAAATGTCAATTTCTGCATAATAAAATTGAATTTTTAGGCCATATTATTGAAAATAATAAACTTTTTCCTTCCCCTTCTAAAACTAAATCAGTTGTCAATTACCCCGAACCAAAAACAACTAAAGAAGTTCAACGTTTTTTAGGTCTCACTGGATATTTTCGTAAATTTATCCCTGCTTATTCTGTAATTGCTAAGCCACTTAGTGATCTTTTACGTAAAGATAATCCTTTCAATTTTGATGTAAAACAAAAAGCTTCCTTTGACGAGTTAAAACGTTTGCTCTGTCAGAAACCTGTCTTAGGTATATATCGACAAAATTGTGAAACCGAAATACATACTGATGCATCAATCGACGGACTTGCTGCTGTTTTATTACAAAGATTCCCCGATGATAATTCCTTACATCCTATATATTACATGTCTAGAAAAACGTCCGAAACGGAGAGAAAATATACCAGCTACGAACTCGAAGTTTTAGCAATCATAGAAGCTCTCAAAAAATTTAAAGTGTACATTTTAGGAATGTCTTTCAAAATAATTACTGATTGTAATGCATTTACAAAAACTATGAGTAAGAAAGATCTAAACACACGAATCGCGCGTTTGGCCCTGAATTTACAAGATTATGATTACACCATTTTACATCGCTCTGGCTCACAAATGGCCCATGTCGACGCTTTAAGTAGAATACATGTTTTAACAAACCAGTGTAATGATTCTATTGTGCATAGGATAAAAGAATCTCAAGAGCTGGACCCACACATTCTTTCCATAAAAGCTCTTCTTCAAAATGGTCCATATGATAACTACTGTATTAAAAATAATATACTATATAAATTTATTGACGGTGCCTAAGTCCTTGTTATTCCCGACGAGATGCAGCATCACTTTATCAAAAATGCTCACGACAAAGGACATTTTTCAGTTAAAAGAACTCTAGAACATATAAGAAATAAATATTTTATACCACAACTTCAATCCAAAATTGAAAAATATATTTCTAATTGTGTAACATGTATATTGAAAAATAAAAAGTCTGGTAAACAAGAAGGATTTCTCCATCCTCTTGTCAAAGATGATATACCACTAAATACATACCATATCGATCATCTTGGTCCTTTAGCAACTTCAAGTAAAAACTACAAATTCATTTTAGCTGTCATTGACTCTTTCACTAAATTTGTTTGGTTATACCCCACAAAAACTACATCTACTTCTGAGGTAATAAAAAAATTAGACATTCAAAAAACTACATTTGGAAATCCTCGTTTTCTTATCACTGATCGTGGAACTACTTTCACTTCTGACGAATTCCACACTTATTGTTCGGAACAAAAAATTACACTTCATCATATTACTACAGGTTTGCCACGTGCTAATGGTCAAGTAGAACGCATTAATCGAACAATTATTCCTGTCTTATCTAAGATGTCAGAAGACGATCCCACGAAATGCTTCAAACATGTTCTTTCACTACAAGTAGTCTTAAACTCAACATTACAACGAAGCATTAACACCACTCCTTTTGAATTACTCTTTGGAACACAAATCAATAACAAGACTGATTTGCGCATTCAACAATTAATCGACGAACAACTACAACTCGAATTTAATGAAAACAGAGAACTCCTACGTAAAGCGACAAAAACGCAAATACTTAAAGTGCAAAATGAAAACAAAAAGTCTTACATTCTTCGACGAAAATCTCCTTATTTATACAGCGTTAAGGACTTAGTTGCTATTAAAAAACGCAACAAGGACCTGGACAAAAACTCTGCAATAAATTTATCGGTCCATATAAAATAACACAAGTAAAACCTAACGATACCTACAACGTCGAAAAATGTGGAAATTTTGATGGCCCAACCAAAACAAGTACTTGTGCCGAATACTTGAAACCATGGCCTAACAAATGAATGTTACATTACGAACGCAAACTTTTACTTTAACATTTTTTTTCGACATTATCACCATACTCAAGATTGCTTTGTATTGTTTGTCTTCTTTCCATCTGTATACCTATTTTTTTTTATTCTTTATTATTAGTTTTGATTTTCTGATACATATTTGTCTGTTTTAATAATTGTTTTATTTGTAAGTTTATTGCCTCTAGAGCTTTTCAGTTTTATTTCATGAAATTTTGAAATACACTGTATTTTACATGCGAGGACGCATGCTTGGTCATGATGGCCGATGTAGGAATGGATGTGCACATATCGTATCCCTCCTATATTCATTAATGACGTAATGCCAAGAGAGCGCCACCTATCTGACAAGGCGGTTCGAGGATAATGAGTAAACCAGACTCGAATAGAACGATTGCGCGAGAGACGACCGAGAGAAGCGACGGCGATGAGACGATGACGAGGGCGCTGGAACGAAACGCCTCGTGGAATCCAACGATCTAATGATGTTTCGATTACTTTTTACTAACTTTTAGCTCTCCCTTGTAAATAATTCCCCTTAATAAATGTATATTTAACTCAATCTGGCCGTTGTCACTCTCTCTCTATATATATGGGGCTTTTTATTTTCAATGATATGTCGTTAGTCTTCTCAATTCCTGAAATTTTCACGTTTTGATTTTTAATACGAATTTCTTTTTCTTGGAATCGCAGATAGAAAGATCAATCTGTGAATCTTCCTTTATTTATTGGATCCATATATTTTACTATTTCTACGACTGCATAGAATAGTTCCTTTTCAGTCATATTATTCCAAAGTCCTTCTCATAATGGTATCTGATTACAAAATCTTATTTACAAAATACCGGATAGTTCTGAATGAATATTGGAGTTTTATGCCGTATAAGAATTAATTACATATAACTTACAAGTACAATTCCTGCATCGAATGAAAGAGTAACTGAAACAGTATTACCTAGAAGCTTACATATGTTCAGTGTGAGCCCCATTCGTCACACGGTACACATCAAGTCGATAGGCGAGTTCATCCCAAACTTTGTTCAGTGTGTCTAAAAGAATTCTTGCAACAGCTGCTTCAATCCTGTGTCTTAAGTCTGGAACGTCGGCTGGTAGTGGTAGTACGGACCCATAATCCTTAATGAACCCCACAGATAAAAATTACATGGCATCAGATCGGGTGAGCCTGGAGACGATGCCAAACAATATTTATCCTCAGACCCTTTGCGGAAAATCCATTGGTTGAGTACGGTGATGTTCAACCAAGCGCGTACGGAGAGTACCAGTGAGGCGGTGTACCATCTTACTTCCAAATGAAGTTATCTGGTTCACTTTCTTTCTCAATTGAGGAAATAGCCATAGTTCTAGAGCATCAAGTAAAGGAGAACCAGTTACAGTTGGTTCTCCGAAAACGAAAGACCTATACACCAGTGGTTCTCAAACTTTCACCACTGGTGACCCAATTTTCAATTTTAATTTTTATCGCGCCCCATTAAAAATAATAATTCATTGAATGCAATAATAATGCACTTTTTTAGAGCGCTAAATCTACAATACGATCATAATTGTAAACCGTACAAATTAACAAGTTAAGTATTAAATTTTGTATATGTCACTTTTATATAAGTAATATATATATTTATTTTTATATATATATTTTACTTTTCAGTTCAATTTCACTGTAAAAGCGTGTTTTTTTAGTTTGTTTTAAAACTATAATTTTATGTAATTTTTTTAAACTATAATTTTATTTTATAAACCGATTTTTATAATTGCTTTTACTATACACGGTAAAAATCACATTTCCAGTGAATAATTCAATTAAGAGAAAATATACTTATCTACTTTCAAGGACTTTTCAATTTTTCTTTGATAATTTGAGAAAAAATCCAATAAAAATTAAGAAAATGTTCCAAATGTGCGTGTCCTTAATAAAGGACATAAATCACAGACACTTTTCGCTATCAATACACGAACGATATTTTCCAGCAAAACTGTCATATTTTGTTCACGTTTTTGTAGTTCTACTGTCATTTTATGATCTACAAATAGTATTTTGAACTTTTTCTTCCTTGTGTCTTTTTGACAAGCCGAAGTACTACATTATGGCTTCATAGTTTTCTTCATAGAAATCTTTAGGCAGCATTTGAAAATTTCAAATCAACTCAAACGTTTCATGTTTATGCCTTTTCTCATATTTACTTTCGCTATCACGATTAATATGCCTTATTTCATCAGGTTCTTCAATTGCTTGCTCAGTTTCAACTACCTTCAATAGGGATCACAGATGCCCATTTTTTAATATTCTGCTCATTTACATTTATAAACCATAATGAGTCGTACAACACAGCAATGAAGACCACAAAATTGTTCATGGTGAAAGTGTAGCATGTTCTAAAAATAATTGTGCAAAACGTTTCCCATTATGCATTATATGTTTCAGAATACTCATAAAAATAAATCTTGGCCAAATAATTCTTCAAAGTGCTCAATATGCTTATCCATATATCATAAAACTATAGAAAAAAGCGAAACAGAAATATATTATTTACAACTTCCCTAAAAAAAGGATGGATATAACTATAACAGTAAATTCGAAGGTCAGCTAAAGTAGTATTTTAGGTTAAAAGAAACGTAATAAAAAATCTTTCATCGCGGGATTACAGCAAATCACACAAAATATTTTTTAAATTTGGTTATAGGATCAAAGATGGCTAATGAGCGTTTAAAGTGGAATCTTTTATTTTTGATGATCATCAGATGATAAAAATAAATTATATCAGTGTAAATGTGCATTTTTTATTATGTCAGAAAGCATTTTATTTTACTTCATTCCAAAAAATTATTTTTTAAGCCTTTTATTTTCAATATGTTCGCACCTTTCTCACAAGGTTACCGCGCCCCTCCGGGGGTGCGCGCCTCACAGTTTGAGAAACACTGCTATACACTTTCCTCTAAGATATGGCCCAAAAAACATTCTCGTTGCGATTCTAGCACCTCATGAGGATTTTCTAAAGCTCCAGATCCTCGAATTATGAGTGTCCACCGGAACACTTGTTGCATAGTAATAGCGGATTCTGTCTTTGTAAACTAAGGAACACAAAACGCTCTCTGCTCACTTGTCGTCATTTTTCTACTAGCGCGCTGATCGGTGGGGAAGGGGAAAAAATTAACCTACATTTCGCGAGCATGCGCACACACTCCTGTAAACAAAACCATTTCAGTTGGTCTTTCATTCGATGTATGAGTTATACTAATAAGTTAAATGTAATAAATACTATAAAGTGCTGAAACTCCGATTCATTTAAAAACACCCTGTATTTAATAATGGTTGTTAGAAAATCCTAAGCTCGCAGTTTGAAAAGTAAAGAATCGTGGATATGTGTTTCATATATAGAGGAGCGTTTCACGTACAGTCAGAACGTAAACTTATTCGGTTATATCAAAGTGTTTCCACTCAGTTATTAACCCTGTAGAAGGAGCGCTCTTGATACAAAAGTTAGTTGTCGCGCGGGTTGACTGAGCCATCCCAATCCTTTTTTTATAATTATTTTTACTGTATATGATAAATCCAGTGAATAATTTTTATTAACATAAAGTATATTTACCTATTTCTAATGACTTTCAAATTTTCTCTTTGATATTTTAATAAAAAATGCAATCAAGCTAAAGTAAAATGTTTCTAATATGCCTCACTTTAATGAAGGATACAAATCACAACTACTTTTCTCTAACATTTGATGCGAAGCCATAGAATTACAGTTCTCTAAAACAAAAAGACCCAAGTTCGATTTGACTTTAGTTCTTATCATAGCTAATGTTAAATCAACTACTAGTTTCAAAGATTAAACTACTCAAAGATTAAATGATATCTATTAGACGGTATAGTTAAATTTATTATTACAAAGTTAAATTTTACAAATACAAATAAGAAAACAATAAACTCTTAGCTATAGTATACTCCAAGAGAGGGAAGTGCATGTTGGGCCTGGGTCTCGGTTGTTGTGGGTTTGAAAATTCTACATTTTTAATCTATAAATTTTAAGGAAAAATCTCTGTTGAAATTGGCGCGCGTCTCTAAATATTGAACCGGATCACCCCCAAATCCCTGGACCAAACTATCTACTGTCTTCCAAGCTGAATCTCCGATTGGGTGTTCCCAATCACGCACAGTTACATTTTATAATATGTATGGGTCTGGGAACCCAAGGGGTGCCCTTTTCGAAAGAATGCAACCACATCCGGTCAAAGAGGCAAATATAGAAATTACCAAAAAACGGGGACCGTTTAGTCTCTTATCACATTACAGAAGTGATATTCGCAGGCAAAACTGTCATAATTTGTTCAAGTTATTGTAGTATCGTTCTCCTTTGATGATTTGCAAATAGCATGTTGAATTTTTTCTTGCTTGTGTCCTTTTGACAGGGCGCTGCGCATTTTGTGGTACACTTGGGGCTACATATATTTCTTGATGGAGTTTTTTAGGTAGCATTTGAAAATTCTCCTTTCAACTCAAAAGTTTCATGTTCATCACGTTTCTCAAATTTATTTTTGCTGTCATGATTGAAATCCATTATTTCTTTAGGTGTATTTTACCCTTGCTTGATCAGTTTCAACTTCATACAGCAGAATCACACAGATGGACAATTATTTCTTTATATTCTGTTCATTTACATTAATAAACCATAATGAGTCGTATAACACAGCAATAAAAACCACTAAATCGTTTTGAAGCAAAAGTGATCGTGTTGGGAAATCTATCACTCCAAGTACATTAAAATTATAGAAAAACGTTTGCCACTAATAAAAAAGAGGTAAATATGTGACAAATATATCTTAGTTCCCATGAAGACTGTTATATAGGAGGATACGGACAAGACCATTGGTAATAAACTAACAGTTTCCAAGAATTAAAGATTTCTGGAGCCTGGAATAACTCTTTCCCCCTTGTGACCGCTCCCAGGTTTATACAAACTGAGGGAATGTACACACTATTGCATTTAGAAAGCTTTGTGTAGGGGTCCAGACTTCTGTGACTGAATTATCACCAATTAAAGAATTTTCATCGCATACATAATCTCCCTAAAATGTTTTTGCTCTATTCCTCGTTCTTTTTGGTGCAGAATGTTTTAGAAAGCAATATAATGTTATAAAACGGTACAAAATTTTCAATCTTTATTCTCATAAAAGTAAAGTGAAGAAATTACAATGAAAAATGCATATATATATATATATTCATTACATTTTGTATAAATTTTTTTACTAAAATTAAGAAACAAACTGAAACTTAATGGCAGGAAAAAAGTTAAAAAATCTACAAAAAATAGTCAGATATAGTTCTTTTTTGGATAATTAATTTAAAACAAGAGCCTATACTCTTAAAAAATGTGAATAGCTTAAATATTAAAAATGTGTTCGTAAGAAAAAGCATATCTCTCAGCATACATGTGAATTTTAATAGTAATGTTTCCTTTTTTTTTAATTTTCTTTATTTTTGCTTTTTTTTTTCGAGCGCTTTGTTATAGTGTTAGTAAAGTAATAAGACATTGTGATTTAGTTTACTTATGAACTGATCAGGAAAACTTTTGAATGTATTAGACATAAATTTATCTCGCAAAAAGTTTTCCCGTTTCGATCTTTTTTTCCCCTGATATTCGTGTTAAAAGGATTCATGCTGCCCATCCGGTATAGTGGTTAGCGACGATGGCTGCTGTGTCATTGGGACTGGGTTCGAATCCCAGAGAAGACATAAAAATTACATAATTCATACAAATTACATAATTCATACAAATTATGGCGCATTTCTAATGCTTGCCTACAGACATCGAAAAATGCTGATTAAGTGTGTGCTAATGTTAAAATGTTCTTTTAATTGCTATTTAGTTAATGTTGAACAAGTGGTAATTGATGCACTTTAATCAAGCAATAATTGTGTGTAAGGCACTTAATTATTTTATCAAGATTTTCTACTAGTCATAATTTTGTTCATATTTTGAAGGGGCTTGATAAAAAACAACTTTTATATCATTATGACATTGTTAATTTTACTTCTTTTTAATTTTCTGAGGAAACTGTTTTGATTAAATTATTTTTTCAAGAATAAAATTATTTTATTTACACAAATTCAAATAATTTAATCACTTAGGAGTATTTTGAGAAAAATCATAATTATATATATATATATTCTCCTCTTTAATCCTATCTTAAAACTTTCTTGGCTATTTTAACCACCAGCCTTAGAGTTACTTTACAAATCCTTTTTTTTCCTTCTTCATTTCGATGAACTCGAGTGATCCAGCCACCAATTAAGAATTTCATTTTGAACTTTGAGCTTATCAATTAATTCAAATTTCAAAGGTCTTGTGAACTTCCTGATGAGTCCCGTCTTTTCCCTCTTTGAAGGAATTCTAAAAATGTTTGGACGAGATCGTAATACGACACTGCGAATTCCTTTTGCACTCGTATGCAGAATTTTCACTAAGCCTCATGTTTCACTATAGCTACTAGCTAATGAGTTGGAATGTTATCGTATCCTTCAAAGGCCCGAGCGAAAACATGGTTTTAGCTGTTTATTAACTCAAGGTGATTGAGACGAAGTATCACTCATATTCAAGATTGAAATGTAAGTACAAA
Source organism: Trichonephila clavipes (assembly GCA_019973935.1). Classification (NCBI taxonomy): domain Eukaryota; kingdom Metazoa; phylum Arthropoda; class Arachnida; order Araneae; family Nephilidae; genus Trichonephila; species Trichonephila clavipes. The sequence continues at coordinate 179,609 of BMAU01001837.1, read as the reverse complement.
ATTATTTTCTATGAGATATGATTAACTATTTGAGAATATATGGAGTTTTTAATGCAATTTTAACACAAAAAGATTGTTCTACAATACACAGTCCAGTCAAATTCATGTGACCCCAACGTACTCTCGACGTGGAGAAGTTAAATAACAAATCCCAGAAATCAGGTGGTAGAACAGTGAAGTTGAGTGTATATAAAGAATGTGCGAGGGCTTCGAAAAACATTGTAACCGTTGGCGGAATGCAGAAACGGAGCGATTTATCCGACGTCCAAAAGGGGATGATCATTGGCTTTAGGATAAAGGGTGGACACATTTCTGAAACGTCTAAAACTGTTAAGTGTTCGCGTGCCACCGTGGTTAAAATGTACCATGCATGGCAAAATGGGACTGTCCAAAAGCAGCGATGTGGCAAATGTGGCTCACAACGGGTGGACCATAAATAACAGAGTGAATGACAGCTGAGGTAATTTAGCTTAAAGTTTAGTTTTTAGCAGCTGGGTTTAAAAAAAACCCATTAAAATCACATGCAGTGCTTACAATTGTCGTGTCGATGCACTTTGGGATACTGTGGAATAATTATATTTTTGACGTAATAAGTTTAAATAGCTATTTATAAAATTACTTAGGTATTGACTAGGCTGTTTCGCGAAAGCATATACACTGGCCTCCAGAAGTTAACGAACAACAAGTTTTTCGAAGCTCACCGTAAAAAAATGACAGTAACTATGAAATTTATAGTTTATGGAAATGATAAAAACAAACTTTATACAAATTTATGTAAAAACAATAGCTAGCATTTTTTAATAGGAAAGAATAGGTGTATATATGAGTGAGAGAAAAATATGCATAGATCAGAGTTTCGTAATTACTCGTGTAACTTTTATTGATTTACAACTTTTGTTAGCAGATTTGTTGACAATAGGCAGTGGGATCTCGCAATGTCTAAGAGAAGCCGTTTGCCCGATTCGTTAAGCTGGATGGTGGTCGGATGGATGGAAATGGGTTATTACAGGCTGATGCTGCTAGACGTCTTAATGCGTCTCGTAGTGAGGTCCACCGTCTCTGGAATCAATATCAGGCCAAAGCATCTGTGTCCAGAAGACATGTTCCAGGCCGACCATGAGCTACAACACCTGCAAGAGACTGCTTTATTGACCTTTCAGCCCGAAGGAGAAGAAGGATTTCTGTGCCGCAACTTGTTTCGCGACCACTCTGTAGCACCAGAGAGAAGAATATCCACTAGTACGGTGCGAAGGCGTCTTCACAATTTAGATCTCTATACAAGGCGACCAATCGTGTGCGTACCCTTCAACAGACAACAGATAAGGGCCCACTCATCTTGAGCAAGAGAACACTTTGCCTGGACCAGGCAGCGATGGTCTTCCGTACTCTTTACACACGAGTCCAGATTCACACTGGAGAGCGATTCAGAGTGTCTGCTCATCTGGAGGAAACGAAGCACCAGATATCATCAATCCAAGACACAGTTACCGAAGTAGTGGAATAATGGTTTTGGTAGGGATATCACTCGGTGGTTACACTGACCTGCATGTGTTCCAAGGAGGAGCTCTTTAAGTCCTCCTCCAAGGCCCTTAGGAGAGCTAGAACAAAGCCTACTCCATGCCTGGTCTTCGCTTCCTATTTCGGTAACCGCCAATTTAATTGACAACATGGAAATTCGATGCCGCCAATGTATTCAAGCTAGGGGTGGGCATATCCCTTATTAAAACCCATTTTTGTTATGTTTCTATGACATTTTACCACATGAAACTGTAATTATTATTTTTTCCAAGAATGGACTTTTCTAGCGAGATTGCCTTTTTTTGTTGTAAATCATTTTTGAATTTTTGTTATTTAAACTTCTATCTTGTAGTCAATACATAACTGTTTTGTGCACATGTCATCCAAATTTGGTGTTTCTACATTCATTCATTTCCAAATAAGGCGGAAAAAACCGGTTGTTCCGTAACTTTTGGAGGCCAATGTATATGCGTAATGTTTTTGATATTTAATGTCTCTTGAATTAGAATATATTATTTGTTAATGCAAAGACAAATGCTTTTTTTGGTCATTTGACGGAATGCTCTAAGAATAACATATTTTCTATTCTCTGTTTATATATATATATATATATATATATATATAAGGAAAGGTCAATGACATTCCATTAAGAAATAAATATTTTATGTACTAAATAAGTATATAATTTGCTTGCAAGTCTAAAATTTTACGAAGTTAGAATGTTTTCAGAATGAAAACTAAACAAAGTATTTAAAATATGTATATTACTGATTTAAAAATAGTGCTCGCATAAAACTCACGAAAGAAATCAGATCTGAAAAAAAAACACATTTATTCTGTATTCCTAACAAGTAAATTATTGTTTGTTATGCAAAGTTTACGCTTTAGCGCCGACAAAGTAGCAATACCGTAGAATTGTTATTCCATTCATTGTGTTCATTTAACGCAACTAGGGTTCTACAGTACTCTGGATGACAACAAACATGCAAATGTAAGTACTCGGTGATTCGCAAAATTTATTTAAGAATAGGCACCATGACAGAATCTCGTTAAAGACATTAGACATCTGTCTTCCAGACTTGAAATCCTTCAAAGACTCAATGGCAAGCATGGAAAGGCTTAAAAGAACGAGGAAATACATTTTGTAATTATCATAAAAGTTAAAATATTGTTCTAGTTGTACATTGGTAAGATAGCCGCAATGAGTTCCAGATGAGGTAATCAATCCGAAAGCATATAGAAGATATTATTTATATTATATTATTTATTTAAAAGAGAGATTGATATAAAAGACGAAGAGTGTTATTATTGGCTCATTAATAACTGACATAATTTTAATCGGAAAATGACGATGAAATAATTTCATTTAAACAAATAAAAATACATATTCAGAAAAATAAAATAACATTATATAACTGCAAAAATACAATTTAATATTCCATTTAAACTAAAAACAAAAATTTTGGTATACGAAATTCTTTTGATATAATAATAACAATATCTATTTTTTATATTAAAAGTTTTATTATTAATAACAATTTTTATCTTTTTAATAATATATGGGTGGTTTATATTATTTTTTCGTTAAGGACAGTAATCTTTTAAACTTATGCTGACTCATTAAATTATTTTTTTTATTTGAGTCTAGAAAATTAATTTTCTGATCAGTATTATTGATTATTAAAATCTCAGATATACAAATACAATTATAAAGTACAGTTGAAGTACTAGTATTTATGACGAGATATGTTTATGAATTGTATATTAGTTATGTAACTCATTAGGGAAGCAATATACATTTATCCATTTTCAGAAACATTATCATAAATTATTTAGAACGTAACAAATTCCTAGTTTCTCATAATCTAGAAAAAATTTAAAAAATAAAAAATAGAAAAATATTACGATCTTATTCATACAGTTTAGAACAAAAATGACCAATTCATAGTTATTGTTATGAAGGAGATTTAAATTGAAGAAATTAAGTTAACCGACTACGTTCTGAGCCGTGATTTTGCAAAAGCGTATAAATGGATAATATTTATATTTAGTGTCACTTAAATTAAAAAAACGTGTATAAAATTGTTTTAAGCGTATTTTAACAATAAAACGTATTTAAATACAATATTTTGACAAAAAAGAACATAAAATTACCTATTTTCAAAATATTCGCCTTTTATGGAAAAATGTTCCTATATTAATAATATTTTTCTTGTATATGGTTCAGACCTCTGTACAGAGCCTGAACTAAAATTTTTGAAATATATTACTTACAATTTGATTTATCCATATTTTAATACAACAGAGGGGATAAATTTTAAGAAAAAAAACTCCGATAATTGTTTCAATTGGTAGTGACTGTGAAAATAATGCAAATTTTTCAAAAATCCTAGTTTACATCCTCTGGTGAAGTCTTAAATATATATACAAGCAAAATATTATCATTATAAAAGAACTTTCATAAAAGGAGTACATTTTAAAAATAGTTAATTCTAAGTTAATTTTTTGCCAAAATATTGCATTCAAATAATTTTTATAGCAATAATATTCTTAAAACAATTTTATACATGTATTCTAATCTAAGTGACACTAAATATCAAGAAAATTATCCATTTATGGCCTTTTTTAAAATCACGGTTCCGACAGTAGTCGGATACCTTAAATTGTTCTTTCAAAATATCTAAGATGCTTCCATTAATATATATAATTTAAGTATTCATAGTACTGTGAATTTTCTCTGCATTTATGTAACAATCTTCTCAAATCGTAGAAGGTGATGTTGCTGTTCATGAAGGTAATATGAATACCCTAAAGTTATCTTACTAGCCCATATTAAGGAAAACTACATAAATATTTTTAATGATATTCCTATGATTTGGTTTCTTCTTCAAAAATTTACTTATAGTTATTTTAGTAAAAATTTTTGTCTTTTTTATACTTATTAAAAATGCTACTTATCTAATATTATTTTTCAAGCTATGAATTTATATTTAGAGCACTGAATCTGGCAATAACAGTTTTGTTGGGTTTTTGATTCGATCATGCCCTAAGCATTTCCAAATTGAACATTAGGTTACATAATACCTATAAAGAGCAATTAAAAATGATTACAGACTATTGAAACTCTGGCAATATATTTGTCTAGGTAACATATTAAATAGATTAAAGTTGCAAGATCACCACTAAAGTAAGCGTAAGGAAAAATATTTTAAATGTCAAATGATGTTATAATCGGTGTGAATGCCAGAATTTCATTGCAAGAATTCAATCTTGCATGCAATGTGTTGAACGGACATCGATTTTTGGATGATGTTACATGTCTGTTGCACATGATTGGTCAAAAAAGAGCGTTTAACTCTGATTGTGAATGACGCTAAAGTTGGTGTCTAATTATGTGCCCTATTGGATAAAGATCTAGCAGGCCCAGGAAACTTGTTTACACTCTATAAAGTATCTTAGGGCTAAAAGAGTGGAAAAAGAATGTACGTTATTTTGTCAGAAAACACGTTCTCGAATAATGTTTATAAGTGGCAGCGCAACAGTTTGAATCACAAGAGTGACGTGCAAATCTGCAGTCACGGCTCGATGAATAACCACGAAAGTGCTCCTGTTATCATACAAAAATGCCTCTAAGATCATAATTCCGTTTCAAAGTGTCCAGGTTGTAGAACGGTTGCTTGCTGAAGCTAACTTGGCGTTCTTTAAATCAATATACGGCCATCAAGGCCACTAGGACAGGAACAGCTTTCTTCGGAAAACGCAAAATATCATCACTCCGCTTTCCAATAAGGACCAGAAAAACATCATTAAAATTGAAAATGGCAATGATTTAGAGCTAGTGGTATAAACGCTACAAGACGTCTCTCTCACAGCTATTCTTCAAACAAAAGATTTCTCACTGTTCACTGTGTCATTCTGGTGTCAACCAAATCTTGTAATTTATATTTCAGATGTACTACGATGTTTCACAGCCCTAGGTAAATACAGTGGCTTTCTTTGTAAGTGGTGACTCGATTGTGCTTCGACCCCGGGTTTCTTGAGACAGTACCTTCCCAGGACCACTGCTGCCAACAATGTTGCGCAGTGGATACATTCCTATTCTGTCTTCCTGCAATATCACTGAAAAAAAGTCCACCTTCTCTTAACCCTATAATATAGCCTCATTCCAACTCAATGAGCTGTTAACAATGACTTCTGCGTCTTCTTAGACGTATTCTTGGCTAAATTCACTACGTCAAATCTTGACGATAAAAAAAGTTCAAAAAGTTTACAGCACGTATTTAATATTTTCATTCTGGCAATGATGCGCCGCTCTGTGCAGCGCTAAAATTGAAACAAAACACAAATTCCTTTAAAACTTGTTTACTTTAATATAAAATATAATAATCAATTGCAATCATTTACAATTCTCAATATTATGATTTGTTTTTGGATCCTGGAAGACGAGTTATCTTGTCCCTCACGTTGAACCTCTTAAATTACATAATAATCGCATGCTCAAAGTGGCGCTGTTAGCTCCATATTCATCCACCGTACTAGATATTTGAATTGAAGTCATACTTCAAATGTGTAAACACGCCTACTGAATTTCTATTATCTAGCACAATTATTTCTTGTTGTTGGTATTTTTATTTCCATCAGTGTATACATACTGGTAAATGAGTTTTAAATCAACTCACAAAAGACAATTGAAATTTTAAGTTTACAATGCATATATCTGAGTGTTACGCAGTTATCTTTCCACTTTTTATGATTTGTGAATTTTAATTATCTTTGGTAAGGTTATGAATGTGTTTCTAGAATTTCTATCGTTTTAAATTTGCTCGCTTCATGTAAAAGATTTTCATTTTCTTAGTCAGGTGTCAGCTATGATTAAAGCATGTGTCCCAGATTATAATCCATTTTTTCGTATAATGTTTTAACATATTATTTTAGGATAAAATATTTACGTATTTTAACTATTTTCGTAGCATTTTATATTTTTTGAGGACCATTTCTTTGAACTAAAATACTTTATTCTTTTGAAAATTATGAACGGACTTTTTTTCAATATTGTTACTTCGATTCTTTGTAAATTTCTCTCTCTTCATACCATTCATTAAATCCAAATTCCTCAAGGATAAAAAGAACCTGAAATGAAAATTATTTGTAATAAAAAACAACAACATTCCATTTAACTTCAGATTTACACAAATTATATATTAGTATTTTATAAATATACAAATTTTGAAGCATTTTAAGCTCTTCCTTTGTTGTTACATGATGCCAGGAAAAAAACAATTACATCCTCAATTAGTTCCTTTTATTTGATAGGTACCTTATACGGACAAGAATTTTCAAACGGTGCCACAAGTTTTCAATAGCGGTACTAGTATTTCGATTACCTTACTTTGTGACAAAGAACAGAATTTGGCTGAAAAATAAATGAAGCATAGTTAAAAATAGATCCCTGATGGAAGGTAGATGTTTGAGTTCTCAATGTATTCTTTGACGTTCAGTGTACCATCGATAATATAAGGGCGACAGATACCATCTGTTGATATGCATGACCAAATCATAAAACTATGTGGGTACTTAATAGTTGCCTGAATGCAGTCAGGTTGTAGCATTTCTCTTATTCTACATGTTATATATTATTGGCCATCAATACCAAATAACGATATTTTAGTTTCATCCCTCCATTTAACATGTGACCACTAATCATTCACCCAATTAATATGTTCCTTCGACCACTGCAATTTTTTAGCGCTACTGTAAACTGAAATAAAGCTTTTTTCGTAGAATTGTTCCTCTTAGTCTAACATCTGCTAATCTTCTGATTGTTTTTGAACTGATAGAAACACCAGCATCATCCAGGTAATTTCTGATGAGCATGGATTGCAATCTTTTTTCTTGAAGACATCGTATTTTTGTTCTTCTATCACCAACAGAAACTTGTCATCAGTACACCTTTTTCGGCCTTTTCCTGTTTTACATTTTATTAAATTTGTCTTCTGACATCTTTCTCGTCAAACTTCTCTTTTTATATGTACTTTTTTATTTGATGTCATTGCTGACTAAATATCATTGTTGTTCTAGACAAGAAACAGGCCCGCGACCTCAATCCTATTGAAAACTTGTGACAAGGTTTGAAGACTTTTGTCCGTATAAAGTACCGATGAAATAAATATGAATTAATTCAGAATATAATTATTTCCTGGCAACATGCAATAACGAAGGAATAGCTTAAAACAATTTTCAGCTCAATGAAACATCGATGTGAACCTGTAATAAAAAATGAAGGCTACCCCACTACTGATATCCCCCTGCTATGATCAATACCTGTATATGGATAGTTATTGCAGCATAACTTTTTTTGCGTTGCAAATATTTGAATTTTGTTTTTTTGTACTGAATTTGGTATTGAATACTCTTTAAAATTATATAAAATGCTTTGCATTCTGAACAACGTAACATTTTCTATAAGATACAAACTTAAAAAGCATAAAAATTTTTAAAAGTGTCCCCAATTTCTGCCACCGCTGTATATATAAAACTGGTAGCTGTTATTATATTTTGATGCTTACGAAGTGCTATCACAAATATCACTTTTATTTTGAAAGGTGTTCCCATTATTTTCTTATCCATCTGTGCATACCAAATTTTTATTTGAGTATGAATATTTACATTATAGTCTTAGAAATAATGCTTTTTAAATGAGTGTGTGCTTATGTAGTGTTACATTGAATTTGCTAATTTTTCTAGGAAGGTACAAATACTCTTTAACCCTTTATCTTCCGACGGTACTTATAAGTACCACTCACTTTAAAATTACATAGAATAACCATTTTCACGAATACTGTGACAATACTTAGCAGTAATAGTCTTTGAAATTCACTCTTCCTACATATATGGCAATACGGGTTCTATGATGAGTATTTTAGCGGGGAAGGCAAGTAGTTTTAGAGCAGAAATTGTGTTTTAGGTGGATTGCGAAGATTGTCATTTTCGTTCCGAAAAAATAGTCAATGCAAAAGGTAAGTGTCTTATTTTTTGTATGTTAATGAAGAACTTAGAAAACGATTTGACTATTTATTTTAAATGAATAGCGTATATAATTAATTTTACAGTTGAATATATTTAATTAAATAATTTGCTCTAATTAAATTTCCCAAACTTGAGTATTTTGTTTATGTATATATCCTTTAATTTTTATTGTAGTGATTCAAAAAAAATATTTCATGAAAAAAACTGCAGTGAATCATAATGCGGTAGATAAGGGGTTAATATCTGAGGATCTTTCTTGAAGCAAACAAATAGCAACGTTGTCGGGGAAAAAAATAGAAGGACAATTGCGATAGAAATATCTTCGGAGCAGCATGTACACAATTCCACCCAAATCCCTAAAATGATGTTGATATTGCCTTTGTTTGTCTCGCTTCCACTTATCAGGAAATGACGATGCTGGGCAGTCACGTCTTATCGTAAAAATAGCAATAAAACGATCCTTACGATCTCGTTTATTTGTTTACAACCAATAGCAGGGGATCATAACTATACATTATTTTCTTTTGAAAGAAGCACAATTACTTGTGGATATGCAGAATGGCTTTTATTTTTTCATACTTTAAGAGGAGTATGGATTTAGCATATTATAAAGGGAAAAAATATTTCTATATTGCGTGGGGATAAATAATGATTTTGAAGGGGAGTAAAATATAAGGTAACCTTCCATTAAAATTGCAATTAAAATTTAGTGGCATTTTTTTTAAAAAAAGAGACAGATTGTCTAAATATTGCGTAGTTTTAGTATGAAAGTATATAAAAACAAAATAATTTTGTCAGAATAAAAAATTTTAATTTAGATACAGTTATCAATTATACGCGGCTAAGCTTTTTTTATTGCTTATAATAAAAAAAACTTATAGCTTTATTAGCATAAAATATCATTATTTTTATCGCAAAAGTGAGGGGTATGATAAGTTTATATGTAAATATCTCATAATAATTACAAAGTATCATTGATGGTTCATTTAAGGTATCCGACTACCCTAAAATCATGAATTTTTTCAAAAATTGACAATTTTTTTATGATTTTATTTTATAGGCCATATTATTAGCTTTATAAAAATACCAAGTTTTTTATTTTCCATTCACTAGAACAAAAACTACAAGTGTTTTAGTAAAAGCAGATGCCATAGTTTTACACAAGATGTCAAACTTTAAAATGCGTTTTACTCGAAATGTGTTTTTTTTTTCGAAAAGATCAAACGGGGACAGAGATTGCTCAAACAGTTTTGAAAATAATTTGCTAAATTTTTTTGTGTATGTTCTGTATAACAGTAGAAGTGTTTTGATCTTCAGATTTATCAGTCACTGTTTTATTTGAAAAATTACAGTTCTTTATATGAATATAATTACTGTTTTTTTAAGCAATTTCATATAATAACTAAGATAAAGTGCTCTAGTTTTTGTCAAAATTAAAATATCTCTTATCCTGAAGGTCATTTCAAACATGAATATCAAAGTAAGACATCAAAATTGAAAAATTGAGAATTTGTTCATAAAATTTTTGTACAGAACGGGCCCCATTTATGTAACATTTTGTACAATTTTACCATTTTTTCATATTTTAATAATAATAATTTTTTTCTGTTTTCAATTTTAAGATTTTTTTCTTAAAATATACTAAATAATTCGAAAAAAATCACAAAAAATCCTGAAATCTCTATTATTACGAAAAAAAAGCTGCCGCAAGTAGGCGGATACCTTAAGAAAATATGAGAAGCGAGGTTTGATGTAATTTTATAGAATAATTTAATTTTCAAAAAATGCATAACTTATTTAATTTAGTGTTAAAACATGAACAAATCCTTCTTTCCCTGATATTTAATGCCCTTAAGATTTTAATTTCTGTAATTAATTTATCAACTTGAATATCCTTGATATATTTTTTATTCCCAGTAAGACTTTAGATTAGTATTTAACACATTGCAGATCTAGTACATTCCCCGGAAGCTGGTATCACTTTTTAATGCGATACCAAAAGTTGGAATACCAATCACCGCAATGTAGTTTTGTCGCCCAGTTTTCTCTTCAGACGGAGGCACCTCAGCTCTGACTATTTGAAATACTACTAAAAACTTAATTTTCCGAGAATACCCAAGCCAAACAAGTACTCTAAAGATTTCTAATAGGCAGCGTAGTCATACGACATGGACGCTGTTTATCTTCTGCATCATGAAAATCCACCAACTTGGGTCAGGGTCGAGCCCGCAACCTTTTATGTACAAGGCTAGCGAAAAACTAACAACGCCACCTGGCCGGTCCCATACTATATTTAAATGTAAAGAGTTTCTGACATTTCAGTTTTTAAATTTTTAGAAGTCGATAACGCAGAAAATTTCAGGGCATATTCGCATAATGAAAAGGCTGCAAGAAAATTTTGAGAAGTGTGAATTATATATAAAATATATAATTACATTAATAAGATTTATTACTTCCTAAGCTTTTTAATTTCGTTTAAATTTTAGAATAGCTAAATATAATTTCCTTAGTATTAGAATAGCTTAGATATTTCTTCCAAGTACACAAAACCATATTTGACCTAAGCAGCATTTAATAAAATTTGAAATCATTACACAGATTTATTCATCAAGGTAACTTTTTTCATTGTCTGTTTCTTGTAACAGCAAGGTTCACGAAGCACAATGGAAATCTATACTTGCTAAATTTTTAGTAATACGAAGGCTATTTTTAAAGTAAGGTCCGTTGGCGCGTATACTTCCCTAGTTCACGCGTGCGCCACAACGAATCTCTGCGTCACAGACCAGCATCCTTTGCGAACACACATGCATTATTTCCAGCTCTGAACAGTCGTGTAAGATTCGCTGTGCGTCTTTAAAATGTTTAAGCTGATCGCCCGCCAAGTGTGAGACACGATCAGTTTTTTGACTGCAAGGAACATGTCGGCTGCAGACATTCATCGCCAGATAACAGAATCTTATGGCAAAGAAGAAATGAGTAACAGCAAAGTTTGAAAATGGGTCAGGAAGTTTAAAGATGGGTGAACAAACGTCCATGACGAAGAATGCTCAGGCCGGCCCTCTGTAATCACTGATGATTTGATGTAAGCAGTTGAAACAAAAATTCGCGAGAAAAGAAGATTCACGCTAACCACTCTTTCATTAGAATTTCCCGACGTTTCTGGGTCGATGGTATACAAAATTGTGATTGTAGACCTGAACTTTAAGGAATTGTGGTCTCGGTGAGTACCCAGACTACTCACAACGGAGCACAAAGAGAAGAGGTCTGCCATTCCATTGCACTTTTTGATTCATTACGAGGAAGAAGGGGATGGCATGTTGAGTCGAATCATTACTGGAGAATAAACATGGGTATTCCATATCACCCCGGAATCAAAGCAACAGTCTATGAAATGGTGACACACATCCTCTCCCACCAAGTTCATAGCCAAACAAACGCTGTCAAAGCGCAAGGTTATGGCAACAGTGTTCTGGAACCAGCGTGGTGCATTGCTGGTGGACTTAATGCCACAAGGAACAATGCTCAACTTAGGTGCCTACTGCGCAACTCTACGGAAGCTCCAAAGAGCATTGCAAAACAAACGGTGAGGCATGCTGTCGAGAGGTGTTTTGCTCCTCCACGATAACGCGCAAGGCCTCACATTTCTCAAACGACTCGGGAGATAATTGAATCTTTTGGCAGGCAGGTTTTGAACCATGCAACACACAGCCTGACCTTGCTCCGAGCGATTTCCACCTTTCCCGGTACCTCAAACACAGTCTTGGCGGGAAGCGTTTCAGTAATAACAAAAGAGTGAAAGCGGCCGTGAACTCTTGTCTGTCCAACCAGGCGACAGACTTCTTTGAAGAAGGTTTTCAAACCTTAACTCTATGGTATGACAAGTGCATGAATAAACTCGACAACTATGTCGAAAAACAGGCAAAAGTATGTAAAATCTTAAAATAAAGGTTTTTTGAATCAAACTTTTGTCGTTATTTTTTTAAAAAACAAACGAATCTTACATAAAAAGCAGCCCTCGTACTTTAAAAAAGGTCCTATTTTCCGAGTTCTATAATTCAACTCCATTTCCTCGATATCACCTGATAGATTTGTGCATAATCCTAGAGAACGTTGTACTAGCTCTGGTGGGTTCATAGTAATTTGACTACAGCTTTGAATTATTATAGCAGCTTATAGCTGCCGTTAGCTTAAACGTAATGCTAACTCTACAGGAACAACATCATCACAACAACAATAATAATACACAGAATGTGCAAAAAAGATACGATTTGTACAGTAACAAGAGAAATTTGTATTACGTTATTAAAAAACTATAAGATGAAACCCTGTAAGATAAAATAAAAAGCTTCAGTTATAGGAAATATTGCGATTTAAAGTACTAAAACCTAAGGTTTTCAAATTTGATTTTTTGATACTTTATATATTTATATCTAATTATATTGTGCACAAATGTATGCATTTTTGATATCCAGAAAGGTAACTAAAAAGGTAAATAGTTCATAAGTGCCCCAGTAAAGAAGATAGTGGTGAAGGAGAGATTTTTAAAAGAAACAAATGTTAAATTTCGAATTCGTGTTGCTATGCTAATTCTTGCATCGTGTATTGCATGACATTAATAATGCATCCAAAATTTTACAAGAAGGCGATATCGATTTTGACGAGGCGCGAGGCACGTAGAGTTTTAGCAGAGGCAAAAGTAAAATGGACTAAATTCATAACAGTCACATGATAAAGGCAAACACGTGTTCTACATTGAATTCAAAACTAACATTAAACTAACTTGTACTTTTTATTCTGTTTTCATAATACTTAGACAAAATTTCAAATTTCATAATTTTGTAAAGAATTTCAACTGTTATAAAATGCTACTTAAACAAAAAAAAATTTAAAATTTATAAAAAAAAATCTTGTTTTATATATCTGTTTCTAAATAAAGTGACAAATATTACTTTTAAAAAAAGTTTCTATAAAAAACTTAATTTGGCAACAACGAAGTATATGATCTGATTACTGAAAATAGATGATTGCATTTATCGTGACTATGAAGTCACATGGTTTTTTTTTAACTGATTGGCTAGAAACACGCGGATGCCGTTATCATTTGACTATGACGTGATATGAATTTTGTCCATTGCAAATTTATATAAACGCTTTCAAATAATTCAATTGAAAATCTAGGGAAACTGCAAGAAAATATGGTATAGAGCCCCATTTTCAAGAAAAAAAGAAAAGGAACGTTAAAAAAACATTTTGATGAATTAGCTTCTGTTCATCGATATCGAAACCAGGAAGAAATATTTAAAATTACTATTTTCAATAAGATGTTAGGCACAATATTAGCTGAATTAAATACATGTTTCTTCAATAGGAGTGCCTCCTGCTAAATATTCATTTTTATAAGTCCAACATTTTTATTAGATTCAGATGAAACAATTTTATTACAAAAATGTGACAAATTCCAAAATAAATATTCGAATGTAATACGCCCAAAACTTGCCTAATTCTTAATACTCACCATCTAGTTCTCCTAAAATAACCCAGGTATGGAATGTTGATCAATCATGTAAAAAAACAGTGAGAAAATGTGGAGTCCTAGAATGCAACATAAGAGAAATATTTACAGCAACTTTATTATACCATACAATTCCTGTCACTTCTACAGCAAAAGAAAGATCATTTAGCAAATTAAAATTTATTTAACCCGGTGCTTCACGCACGATAAAAACGACCTTAACCCACGATCACTTGAGCAGGGTGTTCTGTACACCCCAGCAACAAGAAAAGTCTCCTAGGATTCCAAAAAGAATTCACTGAACCACGATTTTTTCTGTAGCTACACATTTTAGGTCATTGGACCTTCAGGCCTGATGCGATCACTCTCGCTTGGACAATTGGAACTTAATTACCTTCAAAAGTTTATCTAGGGTGCTGAGAACTCCCCGCCAGCAGTTGAGCATAGGTATACAATCTGCTCTGAATGTTTGGAAAATGATTAAAATATTATTTTTCAACATTTTACTATACTTATCATTAATTATAAAGTATGTTTATTACTAGCTTATACGTTTTACTTTTGGCCTATGAAAGAATATAAAATTGTGTATTTTAAAATGGAAATTTATATGTTTAGCTTAAATTAATGTTAGTATGATTTGTATGCAAAAAAATTTAATAATTTCATTTGCGTAATACAAAAAACATCTTGTATTTTATAACAATGTATCATAATTGACTTAGTTTTCTTTTCATATTTAAATACACGTGTTAAAAGTTTGGTGTTCTGTACACCCCGCGAGCAATAACGGTAGCAAAAACAGGCGCGAGTGACCCCAGGTTAACTTCACGCGCAAGTTATCTCATACCGAAGGGTGTTTACATTTTATTTTTACAGTAAAATTTTCATACAAAGGTGAAAAGGGAATAAAAATAAGAAGTAAAATATGTTTATGACACTTTTCATCCGAATTTTAATTTTTCTGTACTTTTTATTAGGGCATTCAATACATTGTTTATACACTCATTTAAACTTTGTCGCGAGTAAATGCGATGTTTTTACTGAATCTTGATTTTTTTAAAAATTTTGTTGAAGCATTGTTTGCTGGTTTCTACATTTTTCTGTTAATCGAAATACAAAACACTTCAGAAATTAGCGTTTGGTTCGATGTTTAGTAGTTGGTTTCTGATAACTTCAAAAAAATAATTTGCGGATTTATTGTCGCAACGTTCAACGACATAAAAATATTGTCATAGGCTAAAGATTTTATGATGTGATCAATTTATCAAGGACGATAATTACTCCCTTAGTTAAATTAACTGGATAGATTTCAGTAGCGGAATCCTACTTTCTATTATACTCTTCATCATTCGATTCTTCCTCATCATCCCCGCAAAGAGACAGTCTTCATCGGAAATACTGTTATACTACACACACACACACACACACACACACACACACACACACACACACACACACACACACACACACACACACACACACACACACACACACACACACACACACACACACACATCTACTAAATATTATATCTATTAAATTACTTAAATATCGTATTTTTTCATCATAACTACAATAATACGCCAATGCATAAGAAAGATTTTAAAGCGTGCTCATGCATTTAGTACTGTAACAGTGATTCACGCGCAAGGTGTGACATACCCAAAGAGGCGGTATCCAAATTCTGGTTTCTCTATATCTCTGTCTTTCTTGTTAATTAATTCAAATTTTTATTTTCATGCCATTTCTCCAAGCAGTATATATAAGATCTTTTTAATTAAAAAAATCCAAGTTTTGGCTTCAACATTAATTCAAATGCGAAACAAAGAATACAATCATAAGGAATACCTTTTTAAAAATTTCCTTGAGGACTGAGTTTTAATGAATTACATTCAAACCTCTATATTACGAATCTCTATATTGCGTATTTTTTCATATAGCGAACTTTTTCCTAGAACCAATTCACGATTTTCTTCGTAAAATTACTTCTGAATAGCGAATTGCATTTTCTATACAACAACCCTTTTTCCTGTGATTGAATTTCTTTTCTTTCTTTTTTTAAACTATTTCTGGACTTTTCAAGTTTTTATAACTTTTAACACTCTTTATGGTAATTGTAGGAGTGGGAAGGCCCATTGACACCAGCTAAGGGGAATGGGTAGTTTCCCTCCCCTTGGAATGTGGAATGGCAAGTGGCAGGGATTCGGTCTTTGGGTACGACGGAGTGAAGTCATGTCCGAGTGTTGCTAACTGTATAATAACTGTTTTCTTTAAATGTTTTTTTTAATAAACCTTAATTTTTAAAATTTAAATGCCAGGTTTTTTTTTAATTTGTTTCCGTGCCCATTGATTAGAATCAAACTTTACTGGCGCAGCCGTTAATGATCGAGTCTTAGTGGAAAACCCCACAGGAAGAACGTTCCAGAAATTTCGAGTTTTCTGGATTCCCGCGTGGAAATGAATCAGGTAAGAGTTTTTGCTTGCAACTCCCTGTAATGTAAGACGAGAGAAATTTATAAAATTATACTGTTTAATATCCATTTATTAAGAGAGAATTTTGATTTAATTTTTTGTATACGTCAGTGTACGTTTTTTTTGCTCTGCATATCCATGCAGTTGTAACTTGTTGAACGCCAGTTCAATTTTGAATTAATTATATACATCAGTATATATATTTTATTATTCTTGTTCCATATCAATGGAAAGTAAGTTTTAGAACATCCGTTCTAAAAATTAAGAAGCTTCAAAATCATTAATTCTCTCAGTATATTATTTTATTGCATATCCATGCAGTTATTTATAAAATTTTGAACGCCAGTTCAAATTTCAGTTATTATATATCAGTATATTTTTTTATTATTTCTTGTTCCATATCAATGGAAAGTAAGTTTTAGAACATCAGTTCTATGAATTAAGGCAAACTTCAAAATCATTAATTCTCTCAGTATATTATTTTATTGCATATCCATGCAGTTATTTATAAAATTTTGAACGCCAGTTCAAATTTCAGTTATTATATATCAGTATATTTTTTATTATTTCTTGTTCCATATCAATGGAAAGTAAGTTTTAGAACATCAGTTCTATGAATTAAGGAAAACTTCAAAATCATTAATTCTCTCAGTATATTATTTTATTGCATATCCATGCAGTTATAAAATTTTGAACGCCAGTTCAAATTTCAGTTATTATATATCAGTATGTTATTTTATTGCATATCCATGCAGTTATAAAAAATTTTGAACGCCAGTTCAATTGGGAATTATTATATACATCAGTATATATTTTTTTTTTTATTATTGTTCCATATAAATGGAAAGTGTTTTAGAACATCAGTTCTATAAATTAAGGAAAGATTGTATGTTTTTTTTTTTTCTTTATTGTATTTATTTATTTTTGTAATGCACAATAATAAGTTCACGTCAGTGAATAGCAATTGAGTTTATTGAAAAATTAATGCTAAAGAATAATACTTATCTCATGTCAATGAAATTATTTTGTGCTTATGTACGCATAGTATTTTCGATTAATGTGAAAAAAAAATATTATCAGTTTAAATTGGAGAAAAACTACCGAATATATATTTTGTAGTGTTCTATTATTCCAGCCAGGAATAGATTAAGTGGTGCATGTCGGTTATATTTTAAGTGATTATATTGTGTATATCAGAAATAGGTTAGAGATTATTGTGTGTCAATAATATTTTAAGTGATTATTGTGTGTCAGTAATATTTTAGGTGATTATTGTATATCGGTAATATTTTAAGTGATTCTTGTGTATCAGTAATATTTTAAGTGATTATTGTGTATCAGTAATATATTAAGTTTTATTTATTAGTTATTTAAGTACACTTGGTATATTGCGAAATATATAATACATTATTCTGGAATTCCTCCTAAGTCATTGAGTGTTGTGTTAGTGTAGCGGATGCTTATTGTTGTGTGTTTTAAACAAAGATATATTTGTGGTGTTTAATTTTTAGCAATCCCTTCTGGGTGTTATTTCATTTGATTATTTGTTTAGTTGCGGTATATTGGAAAAAAGAAAATTTTCAAATGGCATTTTTGGAGAAAGCTAAAAAGCAGGATTTAGTTTTGTTGGCTGAGGAGTTAGGTCAAAAGGTATCAGATAAAATGACGAATATAGAGCTAAGGAATATCATAATCGGTAGCAAAGATTACGAAGAAGAGTTCGTTAGAGATCAGTTATCTGTTATTTTAGAGGAACGCTTTGAAAGGGAAAGTGAGGAAAAAATCGCCAGGCAGCTCGCAATCGAGGAGGAAAAAATCGCCAGGCAGCACGCAATCCAGCAGCTGCGCTGGGAATCAGAATTGAATGAACTGCGGTTAGAGATCGAAAGTATTCGGTCGAATGTCAAGCGGACGAGTTGTGCAGAAGATCGTAAGAAGACATCTTCAAATTACCGAATTAGTATCGGGAGGGCCGAGGAACATGTGAGGGAAACGTCTCCTGCTGTGTTGATGGCTGAAGCTACGATACCAGTAACTACTCCTATCAAGGAAGAAAAGGGAATGGACGATTTAAGGGTTGTTTACGTCAAGGTCAAGGGTGAGCAAGAAATGGTGAATGCTGTCATAGACACAGGTGCCCAGATGCCCGTGGTAAGACCAGATGTTGTCGAAGGACAAAGCATTGATAATAGAGGGTCAATTCAAATAACGTCTGCATTTGGAGAGCATGAAATGGGTGAAGTAAAAGATTCCAACATGGAATTGAATGACTTTAGGCACGGTGTTGTGCCTATCTCTAAAAATTTGGTTAACGACAGGTTAATCTGTTCCTCTGATTATGAAGTATTAATAGAAAACTCGCAAATGATTCGCAATTCTGCGAAACTTCGAGAACCTTCAAAGGAAGAAGGAATTATTAGTTCAACAGATTTAAAATCAGTTTGCAGCGAAGAAGTGATCACCAATCTACGTCCTGAGACTTACACACAGTCTTTATTGAATGTTCCAAACGGAGATTTGGTTGCAGTAAAAATTAATGCATCGAATGTCCAAACAAATGGACAAGGTATAAAAGAAAGCAAGAGAGAGGTTGCCTTTACTTGTGTATTTAAAAATAGAATCTTGTATAGTAATAGGCGGGGTCAGCCCCGTAAGGAATGTATTTCCGAATTTATTGACTCAATCCTGGTGCAATGTTGTTGTGATCTCATAACAGGTATTGTTAATTTGGAGTTGAAAGCAGGATTGAAAATACTTAAGGTTCGCGAGGATATTTTATGGACAATAACATGCGTTGGTTGTTTTTTGTCACTTTTGGGACTGAAAAGGATTTTTCTTGCTTTCATTTTACTTAGAAATTGGAAGAAAAAGAATAAGAGAATTTTTTTTTAAATGGTTAAACCTAGTACAATATAGAAATTAACGTTTGGCTGGAGGTTTAAGCATGTAAAAGTACTGAATTATCCAGGTTGCCTGCTCCTGTTAAATAGATAAGATTTATGCCGATGATTATATATATACTTCATGTTTTTCAGTACCATAATTTCTTAAAACTGCTAAAGATTAAAACTTTGGCTTCTAAATATGCTTTGCTAGTACATGTTGTATAATTATTTTAGATTTTGTGCTATATTTTTAGTAACTTCTTTTTATATTTTAATTTTTTTTTTGAGTATTATTTGTGTTAAAACTTGTACGGATATTAATTTTCTAGCATATTAATGTGATTTGTAAATCTATTTTTTGGGAGTTGTATTAGCAAAAGCTCTTTTTACATGATACCTGAAAAAAAAATTTCTCTCG
This sequence comes from Trichonephila clavipes, assembly GCA_019973935.1. Classification (NCBI taxonomy): domain Eukaryota; kingdom Metazoa; phylum Arthropoda; class Arachnida; order Araneae; family Nephilidae; genus Trichonephila; species Trichonephila clavipes. The sequence continues at coordinate 159,775 of BMAU01001837.1, read as the reverse complement.
TTATCTTGTTTCTTGCCATGTATGTGTGCATGTGTTTTTTTTTCATAGTTTCTTTTCAGCTTCATCGTCCTGGAATGACGGATGAGCTTTTAAGGGGGAGGTGTAGGAGTGGGAAGGCCCATTGACACCAGCTAAGGGGAATGGGTAGTTTCCCCTCCCCCTTGGAATGTGGAATGGCAAGTGGCAGGGATTCGGTCTTTGGGTACGACGGAGTGAAGTCATGTCCGAGTGTTGCTAACTGTATAATAACTGTTTTCTTTAAATGTTTTTTCTTTAATAAACCTTAATTTTTAAAATTTAAATGCCAGGTTTTTTTTTAATTTGTTTCCGTGCTCATTGATTAGAATCAAACTTTACTGTAATCATAAGACTTGAACTAGTTTTATTAGGTGCCTAACTCATCGAGAGCAATAGAATTCTGGGTATTTTATCCAAGAAGTGCAACCTTTAACCCCCATTGTCCAGTTCACTCGTAACCTCATCGATATCCTCTTTCACCCTCAGTGGATTATTCTCGTGTCCTTGAACTACTCTCCGTTCATTTGTATTGTTGATAAGTCGTACAGGTAACTTTGTTTCTTGTTGCTCAAAAATGTCAAAACGTGAGGTCTTGAGCATTAAACAAATAATAATAATAATAATAATAGTTCTTCCGGAAGTGGATAAAGGCGTCAGAAAAGAAGGAAATTGCTCAAATATTTGGTTTTCATCCACACAGCTTATCAATTATTATAAAAAATTGAGATAAGTTTAAAAATTATGATTCACATTGAATTCTTGTTCAAAACGTTCAAGAACATGTATTACGTACTCATTACGTCACCCCTGGTCACAGCACCCTTCTGGCAGGGGAGAAATGGAACACAATCCCCTTTTCGTGTTCCTTTTTTTTCTCTGTGTGTGTTGTTGTTCATTTTCCTTCGAATAAAGAAAAGCTCTTCAGTTTGTGAAGGCATCGGGATACAACCAATTTTTAGGTAGCAATGGAAAGCTAGAACAATTTCGAATACACGAAAAAATATGTCTCAATGGATTTTTGAAGCATTGCAAAGATGTGAGGTGTATTATGATACAAAGTATTTTTTCAAACAAAAACATCAAATAGATTTTATGAGTAATTAAAGTTAAGGACGCATGTGATAATGCACGTTTAGAATTCCTGGTTATAAAATAATGGGTGGTTAAAAAAATTACTATTATGTTTTAAATTAGAAAATGTCCGTAAAATACATTAATTTTAATATACACTGGTGTGCAAAACTTAAGGAACAATGTAAAGATTTAGCAGATAGCCATGAAATTGCAGAAAAGAAGGTCGGGAGATAAGTACAGTGAACATGTAAGTCGAAAGAAACGTCATGCGTATGCATATATCAAGAACAAAACGTCAGGAGCGACATGAGCTCCTGCGTACGCAAAACGCATGATATCGGCACGCGCTGCTCAACAGTAGAATAAAATGAAGGACGGAGACGCAATTCAACATATTCGCTGCAAGTGCCAGCGAGTCAGTTCATGAAATATGGCTAGAAGGAATCACCTGGAAGACTTCACACGTGGAAGAATGATCAGAAAGCTGGAGGAGGGGCGTATGAAACCAGTGTAGCTGCAGATTTTGGAATCAACAAAAGTGTCGTTTCGCGCGCTTGGAAAGCGTTCCAAATCACAGGTACAGCTCTTAGAAAGGTTGGTGGTGGCCGCCCGAGGACGTCAACTGCAGGGGATGACCGATATATCATCCTGCAGGCGAAAAGAGGCCAACGGCAGTCAGCAAGCGTCATTGCTCAGCAACTCTCTACAGCAACGGGGCGACAAGTGTCGCGGTTTACTGTGGCCAGACGCCTTCACAAAGGGGACCTATTCGCCAGCCGTCCTAAACGCTGCCTCCCGTTGAAAGTTGACCACCGACACCACCGTTTAAAGTGGTCCAGAGAGCACAAAAACTGGACGACTGTCAATGGAGTCGTGTCCTCTTTATGGATGAGAGTCGGTTCAGTACCAGAAGCGATTCTGAACGCGTTTTGATTTGGAGAGAGATCGGGACATGGTTTTATACCAGTAACATCAAGGAAAGACACCATTACAGTGGTCCTGGTGTTCTTGTTTGGGGAGGCGTTATGCTGAACGGGCGAACTGAGCTCCACATTTTCGATAGAGGGTCTGTAACCGGGGATCGCTATTGTTAGGAGGTACTTCTTCCTCATGTGCGTCTGTTCCGAGGTGCCATTGGCCCATACTTCATTTTTATGGATGACAATGCACGGCCACATCGGACTCTTGCTGTTGAGGAGCTGCTGGAATGTGAAAATATCACTCGAATGGATTGGTCAGCGTACTCCCTAGATTTAAATCCCATCGAACATGTATGGGATGCTTTGGGGAAACGTATTGCAGCACGCTTACATCATCTGGAGAACACCCAACAACTCAAACAGATGTTGATTGAAGAATGGGCACTCCTACCGCAAGAAATGTTGCACCAGCTGGTTCTGAGTATGCGGAGACGGGGCGAAGCAACCATTGCAGTGAGGGGAGGGCATATACCATATTAAGATATTAAGGAACATCTGCTTGTTTTTCTTCCTGTTGGATAGACCATCACGAGTCACGATACTATGCGTTCAATAAAGCTTGTTTTTGTTTGATTCCATACCGTATGCATTGTATTCCTTTTTCAGCGCCGATGCTTTCGTCATCCTTTACGTACATAATACTCTCCCTCATTTCTGAATTTCATGTCTCTCAGATGATTTTTCGTGAAGTTATGGCATTAAACCCACCTGTTTCTTAAGTTGTGCACACCAGTGTATAATTGTTTTCTAAATGTTGAAAATACAGTATATTCTTCGACATTCTTTATTTTTTTCTCGTTGTCATTCCTTTCTTTTATTATGGATGAGGTATATAAAATAAATAGGGATTAATTTACAAAAGTGTCAGTAATTAAAATTTTTAAATACATAGAGTTTATGAATTTAAAATTTGCTTTATGTATTTTACGTATATTGAAAGATAAACCTCTATATAACGAATTTTCCATAAAACGAGCCATTTTTCGGTATTTAGGGACTTCATTAAATAGAGGTTCGAATGCATTTTTATTTAGGGAAAAAAATTCTGAAGCAATAAGAAGTTAAATTTATCACAGTGCATGGTTTCAATACCTATAAACAATTCTGTAGCATTCTAAATAAAATTTTGAATGAATAAAATGAAACAGTAAGTAATAAAACACTTGCTTAATGCACGGTTTAATTCTAAGACCGAAATGTAGGTGGTGGTGCTCGTAATGGAAGTGTGACGGAACAAAACACTGTATAACCATCAGAGAGAGTTTGGATCTGAATGAATGAGCGTTATCTGTCGCGCTGTCCAATCCTGGACTATGTAATTTACCTAATTTTCACTTATTTCCTCTAAATGTATACCCTGTATTGTGTCTAAGTGTATGTCCATTGTAACTGCGTTATTTTATGTCATTAAAATAATTTGATTACCCCGATACTTTGTCAATAACCTTTGGGTTTACTTAGTAATGACGAAAGAGACCGTTGCAATTCTGGCGTGCAAAAACGTCGGCCCAACCCTCTCTCGCTTTTCCCCCTTAGGTTTAAATGTTGAATTGTTGTCATCTGACAACAAATAGAGGATTCACACCCTGCGAATAAATGATATTTTCATCCAGAAAACCTGTTAATACATAAGTGTTGTTTATTCTAAATAATCTTGCTCTGTTATTCTGTATAAGAACTGTAATTATTGTTACTCGGATTGTGCGTTACAGTATAGCAACGTAGTTGAATTTTAAGTGATATTTTCACTTGTTGATACTTTCACTCATTCATTTGTCAGTATTCTTAATCTTAATACTTTTTTGAAAACGAAACTTGCATTCTATTATTTGTTCTGATTAAAGCTAATTGAGGGCTATTTATGAATGTATATTTTCTTACTAATTAAGAATTTTATGCCATTAACTTATATATACTTTTGTTAACAAGAAATTATTGCGATTGGTATTCATTCAAATAATTTTACTTTGATTATTGTTTGATTACTAATCTTTTAATTAAATTTTAAGTTGAATACAATTCTCATCATTTCTTTTTCTTTTTCTGTGTAGCACAAAAATAATTCATTTGTAAAGTATATGATTGATTGCGAAGTATTACTATAACATATGAAACCTTGTATGTTATTGATAAAGAATTAACATGTCTGCTTTTTATTTAAAAAAAATTTGGAAAATAATTTCAAGTACTTCTACTAAGTGCAAGCAAATTTGTAATATTTGTAACTTCAGAGTGAATGAAATAATTTATGAATGGTATTTATATTTAAAAACGCGCGCGTATATGAATTACTTTTGATTAAAAACATTTTAATTGATTTAATTTAATGAAAACGATTTTTCTTTGATTTAATTTAAACGATTTCTTGTTAATTGCTGTGATACTCCTTTTGATTAATAATGAATATTATTTAAATATTATTATTTTGATTTTGATGTACATAATTAGAAGATAGTTGATATTGAAGAATTTGTTTCATTTTAATTTCCTTAATATTGATTTGCAAAATTAATTATCACATTTTGAAATTAGAGAATTATATTGTCATTCAGGAGGATTGCATTATAGTATAGAGTATTTTTTTTGTATATAACGGAAACTTTTAAGAGCATAAGTATTGTATGACTATAATATTTTCTAATCACATAATTAATAGTTTTGAGTGAACTTTAATACACGGACATTAACTTTTAACTAGACGTTAATTATTTAACTTTGAAATAGACTAAAAAACGACGAAAATGGCTTTTTTGGGAATATCCAGAAAAGATGATTTAAGGATATTGGCCACAGAAATGGGTCTGGCTCCGTCGGGCAATCTCAAAATTATTGAACTAAAAGATCTCATAGCCAATAGTGATAGGTATGATGAGGAATTAGTCAAAGATGTACTCAGCGTCATTGTGGACGAACGCAACAGAAAAAGAAATCCGTGAAACTGGAGGAGAAACAGAAAGCTGTTGTTGAGGCTCAACGACGAGAAAGGGAAATCAAACTTGAAAAAATGAAAATTCAACTTGGAATGCAGAAGCTGTCACAAGCACCTGTTTCAAGGCAACAGTAAGAAAAAACAAAGTTGAGTTAAGTAGAATTATTCCGCGATTCAATTGGAAGGAAGATGAAATAGGCCTATGCTTGACAATTTTTGAACGTCAAGCAAAGTTCTTGAACATCCCTGAAAAAACTAGGACAGCATACCTCATTGGTTCAATGCCACCTGACATAGCTCAGCTGATCGAAAGAGAGGATGAAGATGATGCTCAAAACTATGAAAATGCAAACGAAATGCTTCTCAAAAGATTTCGAGTTACGGGGGATAGGTTCAGGCAGTACTTTTCCGAACAGAAAAAAACCCCAGATTCAACATGACAAAACTTTTATTTCAAATTAAGTTCTTATTTTGAAGGTTGGACCAAAGAGTTGAAGATAACCACGTTTGATCAACTTAAAAGTCTAATAACTGCTGATCAGATAAAAAGAAAAACTCCAGCAAATATCAAATAACATTTTCTGGATATTTGGGTGGATTTGAACGATCCTTGGGAATGGCTAAGAAGTTAGATGCATATGACAGCCTAAGGCCTGGAATGAAAAGTAATCCAAATTAGATTTTTAAGAATAAAGAAGATTTCAGGAAACCATTTCTAATAAAGAAAAATCAACCTGTTGGAGGATCCCATGATAACCACTCACCTGGACCCTCAAGAACAGTACCTAGATTCCCAAGTTACAAAATTGAAGGAAGAAACTCTATACAGTGTAACGGATGTGGGACTTCTGGTGTCATCAAGTCAAAGTGTTCTATCTGCACGTGAACTAATGAAATGGAAACATCAGTGAATTGTATGACATTATTCAACTTGAATTCAAACTTGTATCCCACAAGTGGGATTGTACTCAAAATTTTTGGAGAAAAGATTGCTGTATGTGCTGATACCGGTGCTTCCCATACCATTGCAGATAAAAAGCTATTTAAATTCCTACAAGAACATGATGTCACCTTTACGAACACGAGGGTTTCATTTATGATGGATGATGGAATTCCGCAGACTTTTATGGCTTTGAGTACTATCATCGAAGCAAAGTTATATCAGCTATATCAGCAAAGTTATTCCGAAAGAATTTCTACTATTGCCTGAGGCAAAAGGAAATAAGACTTTATTAGGAATGCAGCTGGAATCGTCCTTGACGTCCCGGGTGGAAAATGGCACCTTTCCGGAAATTCGTCGGAAGTAGTATAAGTTCTTCAAGAAGACAGTAGAAGATATGACTCTCAGCGCATTTGAACTTCGAGAGGATGAGGGTAAACTCTATCTTCAGAACAGGCAAGAAAACTCAATATACTCCTGGACAGAAATTAGGAATGTTTCCAAACAGGGGAGAGTCCACGCCTTTTATTGAACACCGTATTGACACGGGTAATAACCCCCAATAGCAACAACTTCCTACAGGATGAATCCCGTAAGAGATATTGAGGGAACAGATTGAAGAACTGCTGAGGCAGAATGTAATCGAAAAGTACGAGCCTCCCTACGCCGCATCTGTAGTACTTGTTCCTAAACCAAATGGGAAAGTACGCCTCTGTGTCGACTACAGGAAGTTGAACTCGGTTACGTAAGGGGATGCCTACCCCTTACCACGAATGGATGATCTACTGAATGAAGCTATACCAACATCCTCCATGTCAACAATTGATTTACAATCGTGCTATCATCAAGTGAAGGTTGCTGACGTTGATTAGGACAAAATTGCTTTCCTTTGTCCTTTTGGGACTTATCGCTATTTACGTATGCCCTACGGCCTACGGAATGCTCTGACAAGTTTCGAAGTGGCTTGAAAGATGTTTTCAAACTTTCTTACCTAGATGACATTATCGTCCTCTCAGAAACATTTGACAGATATCTGGAAGATCTCGAAAAAAAATTTTTGAAAGACTGTCTATCTTTCAACTTCATTGAAACCGAGATAAATGTCACTTTGCCTGTGACCGCGTGGAATATCTGGGATTCTGGATTACGAAGAATGGAATTAAAGCTGACTAAGAGAAGATCTCTTCTATTGAAAAAGCTCCAGTAACTACCAATATGAAAAAAGTACAATCTTTAATACAAAAATGTTCCTCTTGTTTTCGTCGATATGTCCCTAACTTTGCTGACATAGCACGCCAGATTAGTAGTCTCACTAAAAAGAAAGTGCAGTGTCACTGGGGGCCTGGACAACAAAAATCCTTTGAGACGTTGGAGATGCGATTGATGACTTCTCATATACTGAAGCAAGCCGACGGATCAAAACATTTCACCATTCGTACCGACGCAAGTAATTATGCCTTGGGAGCATTCCTTCATTAAGGAAGTGGCCCCTATGAACATATCATCGAGTATGCAAGTCGTCTGATGATCCCAGCAGAGCGAAACTACTCCAAAAACAAACGGGAAGACTTGGTGGAAGTGTGGGCTTTAGAGAAGTTTAGAGGTTAGGTAGAAAATCAACAAATCTTCTTCGCGTCAGATCACCAACCTCTCAAATGGCTGTTAAGTATAAAATCACCTTTTGGTCGTCTAGCAAGATGGACCTTGAAAACTCAGTCCATCAACCTGAAGATTGATTATACCCCGGGAAAAGCTAATGTAGTAGCGGATATGCTATCAAGACCGTCGTACACTGAAGGCGCACCCTCTGATGTGTGTACCACCACTGTTGATATGCCATCCAGGACGTCCAGTGATATTCTAAAGGGACAGCTGGAAGACGAAGAGCTGAAGAAAATCATTGACTGCTTCGAGAGCATAGACAAAGATGAAAACTTTGCCAACTACACTAGTCGTGGATACTTAATGAACCAGGATATCTTATATAGGTATTCACCTGAAAGTGAAGAAGAAGCTCAACTTGTAGTTCCTGCACAAAAATGAGAAAGAATCCTTCACGAATATCACGATGCTCCGACAGCTGGTTATTATGGAGTAGAAAACACATGCAAGAATATTGCCTCTAGATACTATTTTCGAGGTATGAAAAAGTTCATCTCAGAGTACATCAAGACTTGTCCCGAATGTAATCGTTATAAACCAACAAACCAAAACCAGACGGACTTTTGAGAACACCCGCCTACGCACAAAGGTTCGAGACACTGTCCATTGATCCTTTTGATCCTTTTCCGGAAACTCCCACTCGCAAAAAGTAAATCTTTATTGTCGAAGATGCAAGCACTAAATGGATAGAACTCTTTACTCTTGCTGAAGCCACAGCTGAAAATAGTGCCACAACACTAATCGAAGAAGTACTCCTACTATATGGTCTTCCGAGAAGACTAATAAGTGACAAAACGGGACAGAGTTCATAAGTGCTGCCATGCAGCTAACTTGCGACTTGCTAGAGATTACGCAAGACCTCATCTCCGTCTACCACCCGCAAGCAAACTCATCGGAACGTAAAAATCGTGACTTGAAGCCGAGACTAACAATTCTGGGGGTGGGGAGAGAACACTCGGCTTGGGAGGATAGGTTACCTCTAGTTCATTTCACAATGAATACGTCAGTATGCCACACCACTGGGCCCACGGCTGCCTACTTACAGTTTCGAAAACAATTGAGAACGTCAGACGATATCAGGCATGGTATTCGACAAATTATTGATAATGATAACTTTGTCCCTGTAATCACCCCATACCTTAAAAGATTTGCCAATTCCATCTTGGATGTCACAGATAGAGTTGAGCAGAAACAGGATTGTCAGAAGGAAAACTTCGATCAACGAAGAAGACGAAAATATTTCAAACCTGGTGACAAAGTTTGGATGGCAATTCATCCCATAAGTCGTAACAACAAGAGCAGGAAATTCATGCCCAAGAGAGAGGGTCCTTACCTTATACTCACCTTGAGATCACCGATAACATATGAGACTTCCGACCCGGCTAACTCAGACCAAGCCCTTGGAAGTTACCATGTTTCTGCTTTAAAGGGCTAACAAGAACCTGAAACAGAAAGAAACACCGGATTTGTGGCTCCTCTAAGGGAACCTCCTGGTTCCGAGCCGAGACGTCAACGGCACCAGAGGGGAAATCTGTAATACACGGTTTAATTCTAAGACCGAAATGTAGGTGGCGGTACTTGTAATGGAAGTGAGTAGAACGAAACACTGTTTTACCGTCAGAGAGAGTTAGGAACTGAATGAGTGAGCGTTACCCGTCTCGCTGTCCAATCCTGGCCTATGTAATTTACCTAATTTTCACTTATTTCCTCTAAATGTTTACCATGCATTGTGTCTAAGTGTCTATACATGGTAATTGTGTTATTTTATGCCATTAAAATATTTTAATTACACTGAGATTTTGTCAATTACTTTTGGTTTACCCAGTCATGACGTAAGAGACCGTAACAGTTGTTCCTTTATTTGACACGTAAAAATATTTGAATAAAATGTGAGCACACAATAAAACTTGAATACCAAATCAATTGTCTGGAGAAATTTATCGTTATCAAATAGCAGAATATCTCATCCATGCAATCAAAACATCCAATGAATATTTCAATATTTTTTTAAGTCTTATAATTTAATTTTTCTGAAGCAGCCAGTGAAAAGACTGAAACGTTATTTTCTTTTTTTTTAAATGAACTTTTAATGAAAGTTAAGGTTTGTTTTCAGTGATAATAGAGCATCTAAAATTTAATAACATGAATGTTCAAAGGATTGAAATGTTTTTTACAACAACAAAAAAAGCAAAGTAACAATAAGCGAGAAGAACTAATTTACGTAGCCCTAATCTCTTTAGCCTGGAGAAGACAAATGCGAAGGTAATTAAAATTAAAAGTTTTAACAGCCTTATGTGATAAGAAGGGTTGTACATTAAGTTCAGGACCCTCATTATTTTAATTAACACGAAAGCATCAATTACTCTTAGTAAAGAAAAGAAAATATTGGTAAATAAATGTAGCTGGAAGGCATTACTTGTTTATCGAATAAAGTGAACCAAAAAATAAAAAAAAACGAAAGAAGTGACGAAATTTAAAAAATACATTATGCATATTTCATCAGCACATTATATAAAGTTAATTAGTTTGCAATATCAGTCATTCATATCTAAGCTATCTCAACACTATCTTTACTTATTTATACTGCATCGCTTTTAAATTCTTATCACAATAGAGGTAGGCAGTGGAATATTTTTCATGGAGAGAGGTTATTTCAACTCGTATCTCAAACCCAATTTCGAATTTAATTTTTTTTTCAAAGTAGAAATACTGTTTCTAAATGGAATCAATTATTTTGAGTATCCTTTATTTTAGAAATAGATGCATAAAAATAGATAAACAAGTAATACAAAAACAAACTTTAAAGTCAACCAATACTTCGTTAAAAATATCGTACTGCTGGCATCAGTTGCAGCCAATTGTAACTTCGACATAAACAACGCAGAATAAATATAAAATTAAAAACTAAAATTTAATTACTGAATTAATATTTTAAAGAACTGTATTAACCTAAAGTGTTATCCACTACAAGTGTAAAAAAAAGTATTTGAACTTGAATGGATGGATAAACAGTATTTTATTAACGATGGAAAATTTGAACAGCTATATAAATACAAACTACTGATTATAAAAAATACAACACCATGAAGAAATCATCAGAATTTAAAGAAATTTAATGCACAAACGACTTGTATTAGTACAAATAAATGGCGAAATTTTCGAAGCAAAAAACATTATTAAGGGTCCAAAATAAGTATTTGGTGCAGCCACCACGCGCTGCTATACGAAGTGGCATGCAGTCAAACATATTTTGAATGCATGCTTGAGGAAGAGAATTCTATATTGCTTCTATGAGCAGCAAAATTTTGTCTTTTGAAGTTGCAGGACGTGGATCACGATAGAGACGCCTACCAACCAAATCCCACACGCTCTCAATAGGAGAGATAACAGGCGAATAAGAAAACCAAGTAAGAAGTTACATGTGTCGGGTTGAACAGAAGTCTCGAACAGTCTTTGCAACATGTGGGCGGGCACTATCTTGCTCAAATATAGCTTCAGAGATGCCTTGAAGGAAGGGAAAGACTTCGAGCTGTAGCACTTCACAGACGTACCTGTTGCTATTGAGATTACCCTCAATCCGTAGCAAATTGGATTGTCCATGATACGAAATCACACCCAAACCATAACTCCGGGTGTTTGGTCATTATGCTTTTCAATAACGCACTCTGGAAGACAACGTTAACTGGGATTGGGTCTAGCACGAATGCGGCCATCATGTTCCCACAAATTGAAGCGTGATTCATCTGAAAAGACAACTTGGTGTCAATCAGCTTGCCAGGTTCTGTGCTGTTGAGCCCATTGCAACCGCAGCCGTCGATGGTTTGTCGTGAGGGGGATCCTGTATAAAGACACCCTTACATGCAATCCACAGTGCAGCAGACGTCGACGAATTGAAGAAGCCGACATTAGCACACTTGTAACAGAAGATTAACTGGTTGCCAGAGCTAACTTGAAGAATGTGTACGGTTATTCACCACCATGCGGATCAGGTGGGGATCGTCGAGTGCTGACGTCACCTTCTGTCGTTTTTTGCAAGTTTTTCGAGTTTTTAATGCTTGTCGGTCCACTGCTTCCAAACTGGCATCACTGTGATGCTGTTCCTCTGCACACGAGCTCCAATTGCGCGATAGGAAAATCCTCCTTCATGAAGGGCGATTATCCACCCTTTTAAACTCCGTAAGTTGTTGGAATTTCTCCTTAATTTGTCGTGGAGGCATACTTAGGTCTCACTAAACTTTCGCCACTAACAAATAGTTATTAACTATTTTCTAAATCCCTGTACGGCCTCTATTTATACGCTTTCAGAATCAGTTCAGAGAGCGCTGCGCTCGCCATGCATATGTGGCAGCTCTGAAATTTTACCATTTTACGTAACATCCTATAATTGATATTTGCTGCAAAATTCACTTAATTCGGATGATTCCTTCATGGTGTTGGAACGAGCGTTCTATATTCAGTTCGGTTGTTCACTTCCAAACAATAATAAAATTCGTAGATAGTATCAGCTTGAAACAGCTGGCTGTGTTTGTAAAGCGAAATGTATGGGAAGACCAAGACTTAGCGAATAGAGTGTTGCTCAAGTGAGATATTCTTTCTTGCATATCCCAAAGAAATCAGTTAGGTGCACTAGTCGTGAATAAGCAATGCCAGTATCGATTGTTCTGTTTGGAAAGTTTTACGCAAATGCTTAGAAATACATCCTTATCGACTGCAATTGCTGCAAGCTCTAAAACCGATAGACTACGGCTTAAGCGCCAAATTCGCAAATGATATGTCGATGCATGCTAATGAAAATTTTACGGTTTATGTCGTATTCAGCGATGAATCAATGTTTCACCTCAATGACATGTGAACACTCATAATGAGTGCATCTGGAGCTTAGAAAAATCCTCACGCGGTGCTAGAATTGCATTAAGACTCACATAAATCGAATGTTTGTAGGGTCATATCTCGGCGGAAAGTGTATGGGTCTTTCGTTTTTAGAGAGCCAACGATTACTGGTTCTGCCTATCTAGATGCTGTAGAACTATGGATATTTCCTCAATTGGAAGAAAGTGAAACATGTAACTTCCTTTGGCATCAAGATGATGCACAACCTCGCTCGTATATCAGTGCACGATTGTTTAAATATCACTGTACCCAACCAATGGATTGGCCACAAACGGCCTCACGATAAAGCTTGTTTTGTATGGCCTCCACGTTCACCCGATCTGATGCCATGTAATTTTTATCTGTAGGTGTTTACTAAGGAATGTGTGTACGCTCCTCCACTACCCAGCTGACTGTTCAGATTTAAGAGACAGGATTGAATTAGCTGTTGCAAGAATTACCTCAGACACACTGAACTAAGCTTGGTATGAACTCGCCTATCATCTTGATGTGTGCCGTGTGACGAATGGCGCTCACATTGAACATTCGTAAACATATAGGTAAAACTATTTCAGTTACTCTTTCATCTAATGTATGACTTATACCTGTAAGTTGTATGTAATAAATACTGTAAAGCGTTAAACTCCGATATTCATTTAGAAATACCCGGTATTTTATTGTTCATTTTCCTGGATTTCACGAGAAATTTCATTTTTGTTTGTACAATGTTTTGCAAAAGTAAATATTTTCACAAATGGAAAAATGCACATTTTTCCATTTGTGAAAAAAAACTTCAATACAATAAAATAAAAGGAACAACTTAAAGACATATCAAAAGATTTTACGTAAAAAAAAACCAAATTTAAGCAATGACTGCTCTTAAATTTCATGCTGTAATTTATATCAAACTTTGATGTCAATTTTTTTATGCGGTTCTCTATTTTTTATTTTTATAGGTATCATTTTCGTTTCCTGCGTATAATGTGCACCCGTAAATTTCTATCTTATTTTCTGGAGGTTTTTACCATAGGTATATATTTGAGAATACCAGTTTACTGAATCAGATAAGTTTTTCTTAACATGAATTCTCACTCTTTAATCCTTGATACTGTAAATTTTTTACTTAAATTAACAGATCAATCAATTAAAAGGAAACATTATGTTCTACATATACTTGCAAGAAAAGAAAAACAACTCTCGCCGGAAGAAAAAATAAGATCGATTTATCTCTCTTTCTTCATGTTTAGGAAATAAAGAGAATCTTTTTTCTTTATCTTGAGTACTCCCCAAAATTTCACTGCATTTTCAGAGCAATAAAACAAGCGTAACAACAAATGGATCTTTTACTCTTTGGATTCGGAGGAATTCAGTGAGCCCCCCACTGGGGCTCGTTTTTCTTCCGCGAGATACGTTGACTGCAGGTGTTGACAAATGGTGGCTCCAAACAAACCACATTCGTCATATCATTTACAGACGATTTACTTCCTCGGAAGCCCATCGATTGGAGGGCGTTTAAGAACAATTTATATCCCCAAACTCACTGGGACCTTAAGTGGTCGATGCGCCCGCTGACCTTAGCTGCAATCCAAAACAACAGAACGAAAGAACAATTGCAGCTAACTGCTTTAAAAGTTAGTTCTTAAAGGACTTTTTGGAAATTTTTGTTAATTTGGGAAAAGTGCAGTTTTTTTTGGAGTATTTTTTCATTTGGTTTTAAATTTAGATATAGAATTTTAAATTATCATTAGAAGTAATTTATAAAGTTCTTTTATATTCATTTCAAAATTAAGTTTTTCCTACTGTTCGTATGATCGTGAAATTAAGATGCTACATGAAATAAGGGCTAGTTAAGAAGTAAAAGGAATTGATATATTTTTTACATGAAAAGAATAACTTGAACGGAGCGTTATGAAGCACAATTTTAATTTTTATAATTGATTTAAATATTATATAACATTTCTGTATTTGTACCCATGATGTTAAACTTTTAACATTATACCGCTAAAAGATTATTTAACTTTCTAATATTCACTGTTTTAAAAAGTATAATAATTTCAAAAATTACACTCTTCTGCGATAAATTTTCATTTTTTTTCCAAATCCCTAATCCAAATGGAGTTAAATCATGCTGGTTACATGATAAGTGCAATCAAGTGCTCTACATTGTTTTCAAAACTGGCAACAGACTTGTACTTGTTGTTCTGCTTGTTAAGTTTAGTTAAGATTTCAAATTTGATAATTGGATAAAGATTCTCGAACTCTCAAATTCTTCAAAAGTATTTCAAAATCGAAAAAAAAATTCTATTGTACGTGCATTTTTTAAATCAAGTTGTCGCAAACCGAAAGTTGCAGGTGTAGTTTGGAATTTCGAATCAGCAGACATTGTTATAAAAATAACCAATTAATGATCAGTCAAGAATCATAAGCTGAGGGAGCATTAATTTAGATCACCATCTGAAGTTCTTAGAATAAATAATTAAATTCTTACATGAGTTGGTTCGTTAGAACACACACTCGTTGATCTCTCCTTGGTTGACTATATCCCGATGTAAACTTCTGTCTTGCACCAAAGTTTCGAAGGGCAATTCCATAATGCTACTTTCCTTTTAGTTTTAATCACTTATTCTAAGACACCCATTGACAGGTTTTAAATAGCACTCAAATTAGCACAAAATCAAGTTATCTCTTCTGAAGGTGATTTTAAATTAAAACCACAGTTAAAGAAGTATTTTGACAAGAGTATTAATAGAAGGTCATGGATAGAATCCGTTACAAAGTGCATTTTGCGTACTTATAAAAGTATTATTGTTGATAAATTTGTTTTTTTAAACAGTAAGCTTCTATATTAAGAAAAAACTAACAAAAGAAAATGTTATGAACTGAATGGCTAGAAGCATGTGATTTCAGTTATCATGTGACTATGATATCACATGAATTTAGACCATTGTCAAGCCCGTTTTTAGCAGCTGTTATTAAGACGACTTGGTACCATTTGACCAATTTTTTTTATATAAGTATATTTAAAAATTGTAAAAGAAAAAATGTTTACATATTATTCACCAAATTATAAAAACAAAATTTAATTTTTTGTAGAAAATTTTGAAATGTTTAAAATCTTACTCCTTCTGTAATTATTAATTTTTTGACCTGAACTTTTTTTTAATATTCTTAAGGATGCTCTAAGCAACTTTAAGGATAGGGTTTATAAAAACTTATTTAGATTTGGAAAAAAAATTGATATGCATACTAAAATTTAACACGAAACAGCCATATATCCTACATTTTAATTTTTTAAAAAATTATTCAGTTAACAGCAAAATGGATCCCCAATTTTGGACAGGAAATCAGGACACACAGGAAAAAATGGAATTTATTGGTCAATAGTTGTGTACGGATAGCATTTTGAATGCACTATTGTATCGATAAAGCACAAAGTGAGAAAAACCACTTTAAAGCTTATAATTCTGAAAAAAATAATTTTAATAAAATTAAATAAACTTAAAATACTACTTTAAGACATTAGTTACAAATCTTTATTTAAAATAATTGCACTTTCCTATTTTTCCACCCATGTATTTTTATAAATGATTTATTTTTAGAGAGTTATAATTGTGCAAGAAAATTCAAGAAAAATGTTTAAAAAAAATTTCTGTCATGACAGAAATTTTAGTTTTTGTCTTTACATAATATTGAAGCATTACATTTGTATGAAAAACATACGAGAAATAAAAATAAAAATGATAAAATTATTAATATGAAATGCCTTGATTCGAAAATTTTACATGCACACCTTTCACAAAGGAAAAAGAACTATATTATTGTAATGTCTCGGTAATTTCCTGCTTTATATATTACCCCTTTTTTTATAGTTATTATTTCTCTTTTTAAAATATATTTCTTTATCAAAACGCTTTTTTTTAGCTTAGTTTTCTAAAAAAAGGGCGTGGTTGAATTGCCTAATTTGTTAAAAGGAAGTTATGTCGAACTTCTAACTTTCTGACAAGCAAAAGTGATAGATAAATTGACACATAATAATGCATAAAACAAGCTTAAATAAAAAATTAAAAAATACCATAGTTCCATCATTTTTGTGGTACAAAGTCCCCTTAAATTTATTTTCCTAAAATAAAATTACCTCAAACATCATTGTTTGATACATTTGTCAAATGAAATACAAAATATCATGAATTTGAGCATATACTTAGGAGTTAAGTAATTTGGAACCAGAATATGAGATTGAAAATGTTTAATAGTGGTGAAATATCATCTCGAAAAAAAAGACATTTACATTTTCTAACTAATAAGAAAAACACTGAAATAGTTTAATTTACCACCTAATTTAAAATGTTTAAAAAATTATGAGTCGTGGTGTTATTTTTTTATTATTTTAATTTAAATTAATACTGATTATAATCGATGTTTCTATCTTGGAAATTAAATCACGCAGCAAAATAAAAATATATATTTTAATTGTTTGAAAAATTAATTTAATACGAAATTATAAAATAAATTTGTTTAACAAAATGTCTCATTACTACGCAATAATTTGAAACAAATAACTTCTCTGTAGTTGAAAAATTGTCTCAATGTTGGTTTTTACTCTAAACTAATCGTAATTAATTACTATAGTGTCAATTCTTTGAGCGTAGCTGCAACATAAAATTTCATTATTAGAAAGGACATTTTGTGACTTCAATACTTATTCGTGGGACATTTACTTATTATAGTTATTGTTTAATGTAAAGAAATACATTTTACAATTGGAATTCGAAGAGGTTCATAAGTTTTGCCAAATGTTTCTTAGTTCGTTTAAAAGTTTCTTGATTTTTCTTATGTATATATGCATGGATTTTAAACTTCGATTTATTATTTTCAATAGAATATCATACATTATCGGTTTCTCACAAAACTGATTGAGCCTCATTCATATAAAAAAAACACGCCATCACCATCCTGCGCTTCGCTGGATATTTCATGAAATTATATGAAAATATAATGTTTATATATGTATAAATTATTGATATCTTAGCATTATGAATTGGATAGTAATGAAAAATATTCTTATAATCCTTGATCTAAACAGAGGAGGCAGAACTTCCAAATAATAATTTCTAAAATTGAAGTAGTATTACCTTTTACCTTCTCGTAGATTTTCAAAAAAGCAATTTTTAGTGGATTTCTATTCAAAACAATAAACATACTTGCCATATTTCAAATCTAAATCTAGTAGATCAAAAACGAATTTTTTTCCTCAATATGCTTCAGTAATTAACTTTGAGAGTTGATATCTCTCCGTCCCTTAAAGAGTCCGCTCGAGAGTCCATTCAATAAACCCATTTAATTGAATAACAGTGACATATATAACTAATTGCATAGGTAGGTAGTAGTTCTAAAATGGTTTTTCTTTTATTGATACGTCGCAAAAAATTCCATCTCCCCCATAGGAGTCGATTTTCGTAAAATCCATTTTTGACGTTGTTGTTACTAATGTCACCTACCTGATGATGTCAGATTGAGGCTCACGAAATTCAGTGTGCCAAAGGGACAGATGTACGCCGACCGTTATCCGTAGCTTTGAGCACCATACAAGTGATAGTACGTTTTTGTTGCTTGGTCCCCCCCCACAGGTTTGAGGAGGATCAACCTAATGGTGGTCAGGGGCCTCCAACCTATCTTCCCCTTTCACCAAGCTCACGAGAGGACTTGGCTCGACTGCAATTAAGAGGACCCTCATGTCGCAAAGGCACTATACATTTACAAACATCCATGTCTTTTCCGGGATTCAAACCGCGGCTCTACGGCATAGCCGTCAGTGTCACTAACCACTATGCCGGATGGGTGACAAAATCCGTTATTAGCGGATATATATTCAACAACAATAATTATGTTATACACGTACTGTAAAAATATTATATGAATGCATTTATTAGAATTTTGTGTAACTGTAATTTTTCCTCAAAATTTCACTAAAAACGATAATAATTATAGTGTATAAAACTCTCTAGAAAACGTCAAAAGGTTAAAAAAAAAGTCCAAATTAGTTAAGCATGAATCTAAAAAGTTCTTGACCTATAAATATGGTGAGTTTAAAAAATGTACAATTAGTAGAACATTTTTTATACTGTATTAATATCATTAAGTGCATTTTTTGAGAAACAATGTTTTTCAATTTCTTGCTGCACGGTAAAATTCACAAAATTTCATTTTAAGATATTGAATTAAAATTTTCCGAAAATGTTTTATTTAATTTTTTATCTCCTGTCTAGACTATAATTTAATCTCTGTGTATATATTTATGTATTTTATTGCACTTTTTGTGAAAAAATAACATTAGTTTTTTTGTAAAAAACTGAGTTCTTGCATAAAAAATGACACATTTTAAAAACTTTCAAAATTATTACAAATATGATAGCTCTAAACACAGATAATGATGTTATTTATATACTGTATAGATATTTTTAAAATATATTAATTAGATCTTTCAATACAAGCCTTACCGTAACTGCAATTTTTCACTAAAATTTCACTGAAAATTCCCAATATATCCAAAATTATTTTTAATTTTGTGAAAATTTTTCTTGAATTCCTAGTTTTAAGTGTTTATTTAGTTGAAAATTTATGTATTTCAAAGAGAGGGCTCCGAAGGAAATCACATATCTTAATGTTGTGATTCTGTCCTATGTATATACATATTTACATTAATTGTAACTATATAATAAAAAGTAGCTAAAATTTTTTTTTTTAACTAAGTAGGAATTGAATTTCATATAAATGTCTTTTTAACCGGTAAAAACTGATTACCATAAAGATATAATACATCCTATGTAATATTTTCCATTGTACACGTAGCAAATGGACACAAAATTTTAGTTAGTTTTAGAATTTTGGGAAGACAAGTAAATCATGTTATAAAATGTATATAATGTAAAGAAATAAATAACTTTTTTTTCTAACTTTTTCCTCTCAAATGGTTAAATTTTATCGTTTTTTTCTAAATTTTCTCATTTACTCCCCTGCATGTGTTAAATATGTTTTAAATTACTAGTATTTTAGTTTTTTTTATAAAAATGAACATTAGAAAGTTTTGCTTTATTAATTGAATTGAATCCATCACTGACAAGTGTTATATATTTATATAATAAAAATTTAGATTTCGTGAAAAGTGTCTCTTACAAAATATTATCTACAACGTAAAAGAATTTTTTTAAAAATGACATGAAATAGAAGCTCATTATTACTAAACCAAAAGCAAAGATGATAACAGAGAGGGAAGACATGATATCTCTAACGAAATATATTTTAGATTTTTAATGTATTTTGAAGCATTAAAGTTCGACAAACATTATAAATTACATATTTAACATAATTAAGTGAGTTATAATGAAAGTTTAAAATAGATTAACAAAACTAACTAGATTAACCAGTTCGCTAGATCTACAAAAAATGGGAAGGAAGGAATTTAGAAGAATTATTTTACCGTTTCTTTCAATTTCACATTCAATTAAAGTTTCTGCATCCACGATTTTTCTTAAAAGAATGTTTCTGCTTTAAGTTTTTAATTATTTAATTTTTGTATAATTTTTCTTTTAGTACGAGATTTATACAGTCTTATAATCAGTGCTAAATGTCACATCGGGATGGTTTTGAAACAATTTTTCCTTTACTTTTATTAGAGAAAATGATAAATGTTATTCAGAAAAAATAGCTACAGTAAATTCTATTCAAATACTTGCAAAAAAATATAGTCGTTATGATAATTAATTTTTATAAAATTTATATCTTCCAGAATTAAAGCTTCTTAAAATCTACAATTTACATTAAGGGTACCTGGACCTGCTCGGAAAAGTAAAATGTCAAAAATAAGACTTTGTTTATGGGACATATATCTTTAAAAATTCCCAATAGAGAGCTTAGATTTTTTGAGATCTCATATTAAATATATTTTGGTCAATCTGTAAAAATACATAAATAATTATTTAGTTAATTTTTTTCTCTCTTTAATTTAGGTTGTACATAATTTTTGAGATCTTATAATACATACTTATGCATATATATATATATATATATATATATATATGTGCCCTATTTTTTTAAAAAAAATACCTCTTAAATATATAAAATATTTTTTGTACAAATATAAAACAATACACAAAATATAGGGAAACTATTTTTTTTCGTAAAACATTAAAAGTTTCTTTAAAAAAATTATAAAGCTTTGTAATTTTGAAAATTTTTACATTTTGCATCTTTTTTACACATAAAACTATTTTTTTAAAAAAACTAAGTAATACGATGATTAAAAAACAGGTTCACTATATGCCCATGCATCCTTTATAAAAGTATAAAATATTTTCAACCATATAGTGTAACATTTTTTTTTATTTTTAAAGTGTACCTAAAGTCAAAAAATTATTCTTTAGAGCAGCGTTTATAAAAGTGTGGGAACCCCTTGGTATAATGGTATAACCCTACAAGAGAGTGCGAGCATATCGAAAATAAAAGGATTTAAAAAACTAGAATGAAGTAAAACAAGATACATTCTTCCATAATAAAAAAAATAACATTTACACTGAAAAAATTTATTTATATCCTCTGGCGATATTCCGTCATCAAATAGCTATCTTTGATCCCAAAACCAAATAAAAAAACACATTTGTTTGGTTTGTTGTAAACCCTCAATGAGAGATTTTTGGTTTTATTTCGTTTTCTTTTTGAATCTAAAATACTACTCTTTCACAAGAACAAGATCGTTACAGTAACTAAGTCGATATCGGAATAGAAATCATCAAAACATGCATTGTCATCCAAACTAAACGTGTATACAAAATTTCAGCTCAATCGGTTGAAGACATCAGCTTCAAAGTTGAGTAGCAATATTCCACCCGAACAAATTACTTTAATTAATACTTTTTAACTATTTGCGATATCGGAATATAAATGTTCAAAACAAGTATTGTCATTCAAACTAAACATGTATACAAAATTTCAGCTCAGTCGGTTGAAGACAACAGCTTCAAAATGGAGTTGCAAGATTCCACCCGAACATTTAACATTCCAATTTAAATAAAAGCTTGAAAAAATAATGCATATCTTAAAAACAACAGTATATATATTTTCCACACCTCACAATTTATGTAACAGCACGTGGTAATTCTACTATAAATCTAGTTCCATATTTGTTTATTACGCAATATGCTTTTGTTGAAACGAAACATAAATTTTTGAATAAATTCGCTGTGTAAATGGTTTTTGCATCGTAAAATAACAAGAGTATACGCAATAATAGTGTAAGGGTTTTGTAAATATATAGATGTATATCGCTATGTCTGCATAGAAACCATTATTATCCCAAATAGTAGGAACAGTAAATGAAATAAATAACTTTTCAAAACCATGACTTATTCTTAGAAATGAGATATTTGTTACATCAGAGGCAAATTATTTGCATGGATATCTTTTTTCTGATCTTATTTTAATCTATATATCTTGTAGAAAAAGATAAGACAATATATAAATTAATGATTTTCACTGTGGTATGAAATATATACATTCTAAGGCTAACAACTTTTGTATTTGTTTGAAACACTTTCGTATTAAGTAGACGAAATCTAAGATGATTAAAAATATTACAGTTATTTTTGTAACATGCAGTAGTTTTTTTTATAAATCTAGTACCATTATACGCACCATATATTTCTATCACCATTGAAGTTTGGTACGCAATATTTTTTTGTTCAAACCTATCGTATATTTAAATATATGAAATATGTAAATTGTTTTGAATCATTTCTTTTTAAATAAGGAAATTTGTTTTTAATAGTTTAGATCTTATTGTACAGCTTCCAATAAAAAAATGCAAATTATGTACATTACTTTAATCTTATCATATAGTTTAAAGTTTACTGTCGAATTGTTTTCTAAAATACTTTTACTTAAAATAAAAAATTCTTAAAGGCAAAATCTTCTTTTATACTGGTGGTTATGAAAATAATAGAAATCTCTGAAATTTATAAATAATTTGTTATTAATATGGTATACGGCCACCTTCGGCATATAATACAACTTGGATTCACCATGGAATCGATTCATACAAGTGCTGAATAGTGTTTAAAAGAATATTGTATTATTCTTTATGGAGATGTGAAAGTTTAGGGAGAGATTCTTGTGGAGGATATCGACTCAGTATTGAACGCTTTAAAATTGACCAAAACGGCTCAATTATATTGAAGTGGGGTGATTGTGGGGGGTCAAGATAGATCTTTAACCTCATCCTCGTGTTCATAAAGCGATTATTGGACAAATCCCGCTGCATGGTTAGGTGCATTATCATCCTGGAAAGCTTGGTGATGGACCTGGTCAATTAAAATATCTCTATACTTCTCCCTATTGATTCTTCCTTTCACGGTTACGATGGGTCTCGCAGAAAACCCCAGACATGGCTGACCATATCGTGACAGATTCACATCAAGGCTTGACTGTTGGAAGGGGACACTCAGGATCATACTCTTGTGCAGGTGTCCTCCAAACGTCCTATTGTAAGGAACATTGTGAAAGACGATTGGTCTCAGACCCTATTACTTGCTTCCACTTATTAATCGCCCAGGTTTTGTGTGTGAGACTAGACTGTAGACGCCTTTTGTCATTAGCATTTGTGACAAGTGACTTTGGGATTAATTCTGTACCATAAATGTTCTACTTATAAAGGCGCCTTATAACTGTAATCTTTGATACTGGAGAATCCAGATGCTGATTGAGTTCTGTGGTCACTTTTGATGGAGTTTTTAGACATTACAATTCGCTTCAATACCCATAAGATTCTTTCACTGAGCTTCTCTTTCCATGTACTATTTTGCTTTGAAGAACCTGTTTTGCCACGTTGTGTGTATAATGTTATAACTTTAAACATTGTCCTCTAGAAACGTCTATGAGTTATTATGTTTCGGTCACATTAACTCCAGCTAGATGGCCTCCTACAATTTGGCTTCTTTGAATATCTGAGAGGTTCGACATATTACACTTTCGAAAAAAATTGAAGGCTTACCGAATTTCTGTAAAGCTATCCCTACTAATAGAATATATACATTTTTATTTATCAAAAAATTGTTAGCTGTTATTATAATTTAATGCTTACGAAGAGCACTGAAAGTAGTCACTTTTATTCACAGGTGTTCCCATTATTTTTATAACCGATTGTATAGTAACATAGACATTACTTTGCCATTTTTTAATTATGTTTTCGAATTCATTGAAAAAATTACATGACATGAAATAGATATAATATATGTATTAGAAAACTTTGAACCTAACTGAATTTAAATCTGGGAGAGAAAAACAAATGACAGACCTCGTAATTCCAAATGCACCATCATAATTTTCACACAACGTTATAGTTATTTGGTTTCTTTGAATGTATAATAAGGCGCAATTTTCTACAATTTCCATTAAAGAATAAAGATTTGAGCATGGGTCCAAAATTGGACCTCGAACAAATAGGAGAGCTTACTACAGCAATTAATCTGCTAAAGTATTAGCCTTACCTGAGAGAATGAGGCAGACACTGTCCATTTTATGTGTTTCTTTTAGTTTATTAATTTTTGTATATATAATACGATTTGGACAGCATCTCAAATAGTATCTTAGCGGATGTTCTGGAATGTTGTTTTGTTCGACTAAAAATGCCATTACTTTAGTTTACTGTAACTGCTGTACTTAGCTACTGAAAGTCTTCGATAAGACACCCGGAAACTCTCACACTGTATACATCAGGCATCAATTAAGAGTGACAGCATTTGGATAAAAAGAGAGGAACATCTAAAAGGCTTCTGTTAATATCAGAGTTATAGTAGAAGTACTTGATATCAGAGGGGGAAAAAAAGGTTGGCTGAGATGTATTTATTGGATGAGGGTAAAAATATCTGATGAAGTTATGTGAACTAATTTAATATATTATTTGAAACTTTAAGCAGTACTTAATTCTTAAAAATTAATTTTCTAAACACACTAATACAAAAACATTATGCATAATTTAAACTCTTAATGTTATTGATAATTATAATTTTTATTAGTTTTTGTATATTAGCTGCTTTCTAACCACACACCTTATTAAATGATTGTGATGTGGATTTTCAATTTTGCCTTGAAACTTAGCAAAATTCCAAAATGTCATTAACTAGAAATGATACTTACGTATTGTACCGTCAAATAATTTCACCAAACATAACTTAGCCAATTGAAAAAATGGCGCCATAGGCTGTCATCGTTATTATTACTGAGTTCTAACGTGCGCAGGAATGGTTTACATAATCGGCTGTATATTGCGACATTTGTGGACGACTTTTGATTTGACGGTTTAATACGCAAGTACGCCCAGACAACCATTAAAACCAATTTTAGAACATTAAAATATATAAACATTAAAACATATAAACAGAAACTCCATTAACACATATTTAAGTAAAAATAGTTCAAATATATTTGTTTTAGAAAAAAATTATCGACTTCTCTTCCTAAGCTAAAAACATATGAATTATCTTTACACATTTGTTTTATCGCATTTGCAAAGGTGAGAAAAATCGTCTGCTGAATATTGCAAGCCGAAATAGCAAGGAAATTTATTCGCCTTTCCTTTCCTTCGCGCTGTTAAACGAAACAAAAATGTTCGGAACATTAAGCAGAGTATACTTTTTCCATGCTACCAAAGATTAACTGATACAAAAGGAACGGTTTTCAGGCAATCGGCTTTCTCTCTATAAAAGAGTGAAGCCTCATTTTTTCCATGGTAGGTAAAAGAATCGATGGCGTGAAGTTTCATGCTGCGTGAAAATTCGCAGCTGTCAAAACCAAATGGCAATTCTCTTTATCATTCTGCAAAACTGGTAGAACTTTCGGCGTTGAACTGGTTAATGTAAGGTTTCAGGGTTTAATGTTTTGTGGTTGTCAAAATATTTCGGGGATTTACTTAATAAATCTTGACATAAAGCATGGTTTCGAAACGCATGGTGTTATATATGATGTATTTTTCCTTAATATGCTCACGATTCTCTTTTAATATATACTGCTACGCATCAACATTCCAACAAAGTTTAAGATTCCTCACACTTAAATAAAGCTTAATAATCACAAGCAATTGAGTAATCTAAATAAGCACTAACAGACAATTGTTATGAAGGTAATGAAACTCAGTTCAAACTTTCCAGAACCAAACTGATTTCTTTTTTGAATCAAATGGGCTTTAGGATCATAGTGCTGGTTGCCTTAAGTTTTCTGGTATCTGTAATTGTGAAAAGCTCTTTTTAGTCCTTTTATAATTTTTATCTGTTTAAACTTTCTAGAATCGCACTCATTTCCATTCCAGTGCAAAAAGAGTTCCATGATCGCAGTTTTGCTGGCTTTACTTTTTCTAGTTCCCATGTGATTCTGAAAACCTCTCTTTAATCCATTTTATAATTTTTTCTAATTATAAGAGCTATTGCAAATAACTTTTATTTTAAACTTTTCAGGACGAAATGACTCTTATTTTGATCCTAAAAGAGTTTCCAGATCAAAGCACAAGAAGACTAACGTTTTTTTAGTACCCATAGTTGTGAAAAGCTCCTTTTAGTCAATTTCATAATTTTTCGTCATAAAAAACAGGAAATAACTTTCAATATTACTGATAAGAAAAATTTAAATTTTAAAAATTATCATTCTTCAAGAGAATTCTGCTTTCATATAATCTAAATTTTCGAATAATAAATATTAAAGTAAGGGATCATTATAAATTTTTTACATAAGATAACTATATATGAGTATTTTCATACAAACTCATTTTACTAACAAGGGGAAGGCACGACTAAGGAAATTGATTTAGGATCGAGACGGTGTAATAGTAGTACTCCTTTAGGGTGTTCACCCCTCAATGTAATTCCGTCGACTGGCCATTCAATTCGGAGAAATCAACCGTCGAAATTCATGCTTGGCTTTTATACAATTAAATTTTAATTTTCCACAACCAGTTCGTAGCTTGATTGGTAAATCGTCTGCTTACAATGCGTGGGATCTTGGTTCGACTCCACGTGATCAACTTTTTTTCTTCAATTCATTTAATTATTTTTTTTAAATTAAATAAATTTATTTATGAAAGGTTTATCAAATATTAAATGATATTTTTTGTAATTATTTTGTATTTTATAAAGTAAAAAAAAATTAAAAATATATAATTTAAATTATTTATTAGTAAAATTATTTAAAATAATTATTAATTAACATATTTAAAATTAAAAAAATTAAAATATTTAAAATTATTAATAATTAAAATATTTAAAATTATTAATAGTTAAAAATGTTTAAAATAATTATTAAATAAAAATATTTAAAATAAGTTTCAATGAAAATTATTAATAACTAAAATTAGTAAATTAATTTGTATTTATTAAAATTAACTAATTAATTACCCTTTATTATAATTAATTGATTATTTAATATTTATTATAATTAATTAATTATTATTAAGCATTAGCATTAATAAGACATATTATTAATTTCTAATTGAAATTATTATTAATTTCTTATTAAATTATTATTAATTTCTTATTAAATTATTATTAATTTCTTATTAAATTATTATTAATTTCTTATTAAATTATTATTAATTTCTTATTAAATTATTATTAATTTCTTATTGAAATTATTGTTTATTATTTAAATTATGATTTATTATTGAAATTATTATTAATTTATTATAGAAATTATTTAAATAAACTTTTTAAAATTATTATTAATTTATTATAGAAATTATTTAAATAAACTTTTTGAAATTAAATAAATTTATTTGAAAATAACTTATAAAATACTTTATAAAATTATAAAATAACTAAATTAATAATATATAAAAACATGTTTTTTATGATATAAATTATAAAATAATTTTAATTCAATCATAATATATTTTATAATACGTATAAAATATTTTATTTATATTATATTGTATTTCACATTATAAAACTATTTGTAACTAATATTTTGTAAAATATCATTTAATATTTAATAAACCTTTCGTAAATAAATTTATTTAATTAAAAAAATAATTAAATGAATTGAAGAAAAAAAAAGTTGATCGCGTGGAGTCGAACCCAGACCTCGCGCATAGCAAGCAGACAAGTTACCAATCAAGCTACGAACTCGTTGCGGAAAATTAAAATTTAATTGTATAAAAGCTAAGCATGAATTTCGAAGGCTGATTTCTCCGAATTGACTGTCTATTCGACGAAATTACATTGAGGGGTGAACACCCTAAAGAAGTACTACTATTACACCAGGGCTCGACCCCAAATGAATTTCCTTAGTCGTGCTCTCTCCTTGTAAGAATTTTTAAGGGTAAAATTTTAATTTATGTGTTTTTTTATTTTATGCAGGTTTGTTACTTTTGAATGCAAAAGTTCAATTAGAGATTTTAAAAGAAACATTTGAAGTACATAATCGTTTCCTTACCAATGAATTTAAAAGACGCTTTAAAACTTATTTAACTGATAACCTCATTACAAAAAAAGAGTACAAATAAAAATTATATTTCGTGGATATTTTTATTCATACAGCGAAGAAAAACTGAATTTTCTACTGAAATTTACGACACTTACAAGACATTTATAGCCTCCTACTTTGTATTTTTGTCGTTTCCAGACACTGCGCAAAATTTATCTGGGTAAGATAGCTTGGGGTACGTCGTAAAATTTCGCGTCCTATGACTTCATTTTTTATTAAATGGTAAAGTAGTATCTTTCATATCTTATAAGCGAAAAAGTAACTGAAATGCATCGGTAATAAAAATTTATCAGTAAAACTTCTGACTAATAATTCTTTTATTCCTTATAATGAAATTATTTAATAAAAAATTAGAAGGAAATTAACATAGTATATTAGTTTCATATGAAATTCATGAATAAAATACGATTCTGATGAACTAGATTCATCCAAAAAGATCAATCATGACCAGAACATTCCACATGATTTAGACTATAAGATTAATTCTTTATATAGATCAGGCCAAATCTACAAATTTTAT
Source organism: Trichonephila clavipes (assembly GCA_019973935.1). Taxonomy (NCBI): domain Eukaryota; kingdom Metazoa; phylum Arthropoda; class Arachnida; order Araneae; family Nephilidae; genus Trichonephila; species Trichonephila clavipes. The sequence continues at coordinate 131,264 of BMAU01001837.1, read as the reverse complement.
TATGACTTTTATATAAGCATTTACTTCTTAAACAAGTAATTTTAAAAAAAAAATATTAAGACAATTTTGTCTTACATCAACAAAAGAACAGTTTACTTTATTTATTTTTTATAAAATAGTTACAATTAGTATAAATATATGTATATACATATGACAGAATCACAATATTAAGTGACAAAATAGAAAGCGATTTCCCTCGTAATTTTTCCCATTTCCCTTCATATATATCATGTTGCACTATTTTTTGTTTGTTTATTATTATTTATTTATTCATTAAGTATAATTATTTTAATAAAATAGCATAGAAAAAAGAGCCACATTATCAGAAATTAGGTCATTTCAAGTGGGATTTGATCCCACGATCTCTGGATTAGAAGTCCAACGCACTATACAGTCCACAACGCTACAAGGACACACAACAAAGAACTTTCTTTTTTATATTTACTGTTGGAGTATTATATTTGTTTGTTACTACTTATTCATTTTTAATTTAATAAATGATCTAATATTTCTCAAAAAACTGTATTAATATCAAGTTTCATCCACTAAAAATTAAAGAAAAATGTATTTGAAATTGAATGAATGAATAGAAAGTATTTTATTAACGATTGAAAATTTCAAATATATATATATATATATATATATATATATATATATATATATATATATATATATATATATATATATATATATACACTGGTGTGCAAAAATTAAGGACGAAGTCGAAACATTAGCATATCAGCTGAACGAAGAGGGAGAGCGGACAGAAAGTCCAATCAGGAGATTAAATAAGGTGATGTACGGTAGCACATGCCCATATATGCAGGTAGGCGTAATGGGGGAGTGTCTGAGTAGTATAAAGCATGTTGTCGGTGTAAGATGAGTATTTCTGGCAAAGAGATTGCATGCCGTATAGCAGTTAAAATCACACCGAGTTGCTGCCTCAGCGAGAAATGGCGAATAATCAATCTGTTAGACGTCATCTGGATGCTTTTACCCGAGGTCGAATCATTGGGAGAAGTTGAAGGACGGCCGCAGTGTGACAAATGTGGCTGCAGAGTTCGGAATTGCTCGCAACATCGTTTCACGACTTTGGAGACAATTTCAAACTACAGGAACAGCTATCCGGGGGTTCAGTAGTGGTCGTCCACGAGGAACCACACCCGCAGATGACGGGTACATTGTCTTACAGGCCAGAATAAACAGGCACCAGACAGCGGGAGAAATCGCTAGACACACGACACAGGCGACTGGACGACCGATATCGCGTTTTACCGTGGCCAGAAGACTGCACGGTGGTGGACTGTTTGCACGACGCCCTGTACGGTGTGTACCTCTAACGCCTGCCCATCGGAGAAGGCGATCTCTAAGGTGCCGGGAACATCGGAATTGGAGAGACAATGAATGGGTACGAGTACTCTTTACAGATGAGAGCAGATTCAGTCTGAGTACCGATTCTCATCGCATACTCATCTAGAGAGAGCGCGGAAGCCGCAATCATCCCTCGAACATCTATGAAAGGGACAGGTATGGAGGTCGCGGTGTTCTCGTTTGTGGAGGCATCAAGCTTGGTAGTCGCACAGACCTTCACATCTTCGACGCAGGTTCAGTCAACGGGACTCGTTATTGTAACGAGATTCTTCTTACATATGTGCGTCTTTTTAGAGGCACTTTGGGTCTGCAGTTCCTTTTCATGGACGACAATGCACCATGTCATCGCACAGTAGCTGCCGAACAGCTCTTAGAGAGTGAGGATATTGAACGTATGGATTGGCCGGCACGATCTCCGGATCTCAATACCATCGAGCATGTATGGGATTTTCTAGGCAGATGCTGGGCAGCTCGTATCTTACCACCAGTAACGATTCGGGAGCTTCGATTTGCGCTGCAAGACGAAATTGCAACTCATTGACACCCTCATTCTCAGCATGGGCAGACGCTGTGAAACCTGCCTAGCAGTCAGAGGAGATCATATCCTCTACTAAAGACCGGATGTTTCTTGCTGGACACCCATCCCAGGGAAGTTTCGGCCTTCAGTCGCATTGCGAACCATGCTACTTTTTCAATCAAGCTTCATTTTATCCCTCTGATTTCTCTTTTAGTAAGTGTTGCTTACATATTACACATGTCCTTACGTATTTGGGATCTTACGGTATTAAATTTGTTGATTTGGAAAGCTTTTGTACAAAGTTATATTGAAAAAACCGTCTCGTCCTTAATTTTTGACACCAGTCTATATATATATATATATATATATATATATATATATATATATATATATATATATATATGGAGAGAGGGAACTAAAATAGCAGGAATTGAAAAATGAGCATAAACATACATATGCAGTAAAATTTATAAGAAAGTGAATTAACGTTTTAACAAAAGCAGTTGGTGGCAAAAAGTGATGTAATCTACTTGCGATCTTTGCATGGTTGGTGACAGGGACAGATAATTTAAACTGGTCTCCTTCGGATCCGAAGTGCATCCTCTGGACGATTGGTCGAAAAGTGATATACAGTCGGACCCAAATTTAACGAACCTAAATTTAAATAATTTCTTGATTCAACGAATTTTTCTTTTCCCCCATTCAAAATGAAGGCAAGAATCCATTTTAACGAAGAATAAATCCCGAATTAATGAATTATTTTAGCAGCTGAAAATTTTTTTTTAATAATTTGAATTCAAAAAAATTGTAAATTTATTCAAATGAATATCCTTTTTGTTCGGAACAGAAACATTTTCTATAAAAGTAGTGAAGTCGAAAAAGAACTGTTTCGAATAAGCAAATGAATGTAAAACACCTATTAGTCAGTATCCTAAAATTTCTATTAGTTTAGTGCATAATAATTCTCAAATAGTACTTTTAGCTGCTAAATAAAAAATGTACAATCTCTAGCTATAGATATTTTTTGTGTAGTTGCTTATTATAGAATTTCCAAAGGGTTAGAGTGCAAAAAATTTGTATTTTTTGGTTCCCGATATTACGAATAACCTCTATTTAACGAATAAAATGTTCGGTTTCGATGAATTCATCTAACTGGATCCAACTGTATATTTTTCTTGTTCTTTGTTGGCTACGACTCATGAGAGAGAGGGCCGCTGCAGAAGGCAGTTTTATATTTACGTTCGACAGAAATCAATGTGTCATTTTATGTTTTTTAAAAAACAATTCACAAATGAAGTAAAAAAAGATTTAACTTAACTATAATTAAGTTAAATATTAGTTGAATTAAGAAAACATATTTCTACTGAGTATAAATCTTGTTAGAAATGAGCATTTCAGTAGTTATAAGCAATAATAAATAATGAAGATGGATTGTAGGCTTAGTGATTTTTCTTTAGTTATAAGAAAAAAGTTGTGCATATACATACATATATATGAATTTACACATCGGAGAAACATTCTCCGTACAGCCGCATTTCTTAAACTGTGGGGTTCACCTCATATGCATGGGGGATGACAGCCTATTGAAAAGTCCAAAAAATAAAACATTATTTAAAATTATTATTTATTTACTGTAAGGATGCAAAACACAATACATTCTGACATAATACAAACTTAAACACTTACTTACGTAGATATAATACACATGTACCTTAAATATATCAGTACTGTACAGAGTATTTCATAATTAATTTATTAATGCTAAGTTAAAAAAAAGTTTAATAAATACCAGTGAACCCGAGGGCTTGTTATTTTTAAAATTATGTTCAAAATTTAATATTTATCTTGATAATTTTAAAATCTATAACTAAAGTTATACATTGTTTAGCGTCAAAGTACAGTATTATTGAATACAATAAATTGTCATTGTATGGAGTTGTACGCGATGAAAATAATGATTGAAACATAGGTCGCAAGTATTGAAAGTTTGAGAAGTTATGCCGTATAGACAGGCTATTTTACATTAATTCTTAAGAGGCTCTAAGTCTTATGATGACGTGATGTGAAAGTTTGAAATTGGGTTAAATTCACCGGTGTCTGCTTCGTCATCAGGGGAGTAGCTATCTCCGTTTCAGCCGTATCAATGATACGGGGCCTTCAACACATGCTGAGAAAATTTGTTAATATATTAAGGGGTCCCCCAAAAGGGTGTGCAAGAAATTTTGATACGGGGCCTTCTCAGAACTAGCTACGCCAGTGTTCGCCATTTGATGGTAGTACGAAATTAAAAGATTCGTTTCCAATTGCTCCCGTGTTGCATCAGAGTTCAATAAATAAGCATTTATTGTGAGGTTCAACCGAAGAGAATTATTGAAAACAACAACTTTTATTTAGTTCGATTCAAAATAGAACATTTGGACAACTAGTTAAAGGGGGAGAGTTGGACTTAATTATTATTAATTAAGAATATGAAATATAACTCAGGGGGTAATAGTGTTGTTAATTTTATCTCAAGACCTGGAAGTGTACGCAATTTTCGATTACATGCAATTCTTTGAAATTTAAATTAAATTATTCGAGTCTTTTATACATTATTTATAAAGGAATATGGTTTTCAAAAAGTGCAAAATGTGTAAAACATAATCATAATTATAAAAATTATAAGCATATGCAAACAAGAAACATTTCTGTAATAAATACTTAGTAAATTTTACGTTGCGCATGCTGTTTTCTAAAATAGTAGCCTTTCATATATAAAAATTTATAAAATTATAAAATGTATCATAATTTGTAACCCTTATCTAATTTTAGTATTACAAACCTTGTTTATTTCAAAATATTAAAAAAAATATTGAAATTTAAAAAAAAATTAAAAAGTGTAATTTTTTTATTTTATAAAAAATATAATTTTTTATTTTATTTGTGAAAAAAATAGTATATTATACGGATATATATTTAACTTTATAAATCAACTTATTGCTAGAATTAGAGGTACTATTTTAGAAAATATCATGCGCAACGTATAAATTAATTAATATTTCTTATAGAAATATTATTTTTTCTTTTCATATACTTATAATTCTTAAAATTGTGATACAATTTAAACATTTTACATTTTAAAACCTTATTTCTTTATAAATATATAATATGTAAAATAATCGAATCATTTAAGCTTAATTTCAAGGATTTGCAACTAATCGAAAACTGTTTACGTTTTCAGCTCTCGAGACAAAATGAACACCCATGAGAGATACCTCTTAGCTTTGTACAACACAGACACACAGGACACCCGATTCTGTAGTAACTTCGACAATGATTATTAGGCTTAAGGCAGTGGTTCTCAAACCGTAGGGAGTACCCTCCAAAGAGACGTGATAACTCTACGAGGGGGGCTCAAGCTGTGTTGTACCTCCCCTTGGAAGTACATCCCTCGAAGTATCAGCGTGAGCTAGAGGTGTAGGGTTAGCGAAAGAACTAGGATCAAACATTATCTTAATGTGACTTTATTAAGATATTCAACTTAAACTTTTAACAAATATAATTATAATAATTAATATGAGAGAATCTACGATGACGCAATACGCAACACACAATATATATATTTATATTATGATCTAATCTAATTAAGACCAATCTCAATAATCGAACCGCTTAATCCCCAATTCTAATAAAGTGTAATCAATCCTACCTTATATTATTCTGTAATGCTACTTGTCTTTATCTGCAATGGTATGCAGCTTGACGGTTAACTTCTAGTCGAACATCAATATGTTTATCCACGACACGTAGAACTTAAATCTTGAACCAAGAACTGCAATTATCATCAACTGCCACAATGCACCTCAATTGTCTAACATTCCTTTACATTGTCATCCCGCTTACTCTAAGATCCTATATTTAAAGTCGGTTTATTTGCATTTCTTCTTCACATCTCGTTTCTTGGATTTGGTTGGAAAAGAGTTGCCATTAATTCTGGCCCAAATAACCCAAAGGACTTGTTAAAGAAAAGACGCGTAAGACGTCACAAAGCATAATGAAAATTAAAAAAGATTTTTTAAAAAAAAATTATAAATTTATTTAAAGTAAGCAAATTACATTCTGACAAAAAAAAAATTAAAGTTTGTACTGATATTATGCACTTATAAATATATCAGCACTGCACAAAGTATTTTATAATTAATTTAACAATACTTAGTTAAGGAAAAGTTTAATAATTACCAGTGACCCCATGGGCTTGTCATACATAAAATTATATTAAAAAAACTAACTCTTATCTTGATATTTTGTACGGTTTATATTTCATCCCTCAACTGCCGATTAAATTTTACATGATTTGCTCCCCAATGCCACCATTTTCCATGTAGACGAGCTAATGTGATGGGTTTGAAGTGCGGGAGGAAGAGAAAAGGAAAAAAAAATAAGGAAATTCTCAGAAATATATATACACTGCTGGACAATGGCTAAGGACGTATCACAAATTGCTATGTAGCATAACATTAAGCGAGACATGAGGCCTAGTAGGATAAAATATAGTTGCCACACTGTTCAGACATTAGAATAAAGAATATTTATTGTTCTGGAAAGTACAAAAGCTGTGAAACATCTGAAAGAAAAAAAATGTTCATTTGATCTGCGTACGGAGAAATGGAACAATGCATCTAAAAGTCAGCAGGCACCTTAAAGCAAGGTATCAGTACGGGATATGTTCACCGTGGAGTGTGATGCAACATTCCACACGTCGTACCATACTTTGCACAACATTATCCAGCAGCTGTTGAGGCAATTTATCCCATTCCTCTGTGAGTGCACGGATGAGGGTGTTCTTGTGTGTCAGAGGATAGTTTCGACCAGCAACTTGCCTCCCCAAAGCATCCCACACATTTTAAATGGGGTTTAGATCTGGAGAAATCGCTGGCCATACGAGACGTTGAATACCCTCGCTGTTTAGACAATCCTGAACAGCGAGTGTTCGATGAAATGTTGCGTTGTCGTCCATAAAAACAAATTTATCACCGACAGCACCACGGAAAAGACGAACATGAGGAAGTAGAACTTCATCAATGTATCGTTGGCCCGTCATAGTCCCATTCGCAACCACATGTAGGCGCGTGCGGCCATTGATCATGATGCCGGCCCACACCATGATACTGCATGTCGGATATCGGCCCTTTTCCTGGATATTTTCTGGACGATAAGCAGTACCACTCTCGCGCCAGATCAGTTGGCGTCTACAATCCGATGGCAGACTGAACCTACTCTCATCTGAGAATAGTACGCATGCCCAGTCCTGTTCAGTCCAATTGTGATGCTCACCACACCATTGCAAACGGGCAGTACGGTGCTGTCTGGTCAATGAGACACACACAACAGGTCTGCGTGCGTATAGTCCTCCTCCCCTCAAACGTCTGGCAACAGTTTTTCGGGAGATCTGCTTTCCTGAGGCAGCAAGAAACTGATTTGCCACCTGCTGAGCTGTGGTGCGCCTGTTCCTTTTTGCTGATTGGACGATATATCTGTCTTCTGCAGGCGTCGTACTTCTAACACGACCTCCCCCGTGCCGTCTATTACACATTCCAGTAGTTTTAAATGATATCCACAGCCGTGAAACAACGCTGTGAGCGATGTCGAATACCCTGGCAGCATCTGTTATTTTTCGCCCTTCTTCGATCTTTCCAATAATTCGGTGAAGCATAAAATCATCTATGTGATGTCGGGAAGACATGACAAAAATTTTAAGTTCGTCTATTAAATCTTTCCTGTAAAACTTTGACTTGAAACAACAACTGTCCACACGCGTCAAAACCTTTAAAGCTCTTATGAACGCTATCACGTGATGAACAGACGTGGAAAAAAATTTGCATACTCATACTTCTTCTTACTAATATCCCGCACTTATTCTAATTTTCCACATTTTGCTTCCTTTCATTTTGTGGGTGCTATGGATGATAGTGTTATCCGTCCTTAGCAATTGTCCAGCAGTGTATAAGTCCTTCTCAAACACTTTCAAGCTTCTTTTATAGTATTCTAAAGCCTTCGGTTCACTTTTATGGATAGTAGTGTACAGAAAATATCGTCATTCTGAAAGACGTATATATACGTTAGAACATTTTTTGCTTTAGCTGAGCAAGACGTTTACTTACGCTGATGGCACTGAAGAAAAAGTCATATTGTAGATTTAGCATCAAAGTATAATATTATTTAATTTAATACATTATTATATATATGGAGGGAGAGGTCGTGATGGAAATTCTAGTTGAATATTGGGTCACAAATATTGAAAGTTTGACGAGCACTGGCTTAAAATCATGGCAAGATACTGTGATATTTATTCCACAAGGTTGCTTTTCACAGATATAATTCAGACTAACACTATGAAGATTTCACTACTTACTACTTCGGCGGACTCGTTCCACACTACTTAAGATAGTGAGACTCATTTGCACGTGCCACGGTTCCTTCACAGAAAATTCTCAAAAAGCAAATAGTTCTTCAGAAGAATTTCCCTTCGAAAATTTGTCAGATTATGCAAAGAGAATCCTTTACAATTCTTAGCAACATGGGAACTTTTAAATAACTGCAGATAGAAAAAAATATTTTTCCCAACTCTCTACTCTCTTATTCACTTTTTGGCATGCAGTTACTGTAAGAAAATCAATCCAACCTCATCTTCCATTTGTGAAAGTTGAAAGCCATTCAAACTGAAATAAATGTACGTGCATTAGTTCTTTATTCTATTACAAAAATATCTTCCTTTGCTGTAATGAATCGCATTACTGGATTCTAACTAAATATTTGATGCTTATCACATTACAGCAGAGATTTCACAAAGAGGGGCTGGCGAAGTGATAGCAGAAACACTTTAGGAGATTACTGAAAAGGAAACCCAATTTTCACGAACGTTGAGGGAATTGGCTGCTTAAATTCATGTCTTAAGAATTGTACGATAGTTAGTAAAGAAGTTTTGTTCTTCCATTTGAAGTATTGTCAATGACATTAAATAAGAAAGGCTGGAAAAGGTTTAAGAAAGTCCAATAACTCTGAGGAATTCCTGTGGAATACAATCTTTGATTTGAATAAAGTAATGTTAAGTCTTTATAAGTAAAAGTATTCTAATTTGATAAACAATTTTTTAAATATGTTATTTCACGGAATAAATCTGATTATTTAAAAGTTAAATATCTTCGTTAAAGTATAGAAAGCATTTTATACTTTTTACAAGAATGAAAGGTATTAAATGATATTTTTTTATATACATTTACTATAAAGGTAATTATTTTTATTAGTAAGTATTTAAAAATGAACTTATAAACATGGGCTATATTTAGCTACACACTGTATACTTTTACTTATATATCTTATTAATTTTTGTTCATTCATTACTTAAAATACCTGTCATGTTTGATGATTTTCAAAATTCTTACTATTATATACAGAAGAAAATATTTAAGGTATCCGAACACGTTAAAATGACCAAATTCGGTCAAGACACACATTTTTTGTTTATTTTATTGAATCGAGTTATCTTTTGGCTTTACAAAGCAAACTTTGTTTTATTTTTACGTTACCTAGAGGTCAAATAACAATCAATTTTATAAAATTAGAAAAATTGGAAATAGGTATTTTTAAATCTACCAGAAGAGTGAAATTGTGAATTGTTCTAAACCTATTATGGTGAATCTGATAACTCAAATTATTATGAATGCATTTCTATGAACCTTTTTGAAACTGCTATTTATATTATTTTTTAGAGAATGTACTAAAGCACTTCTTATTGAAAGAATATTTTTTGAGTTATGGCATGTTTTTTAAGTAATAGACTCGTAACGAGCGGCAGAATTCATATAATATTTAGTCTATCAGTTCTAAAATTTTAAATTATAATAAAACATGAAAATTATAGTACATTTCATAAATAAATGCATCTAATTGGTTTTAGTAGTACTTTTAACTGATATAAGTTAATCACTTTTTCCTCTAATTGCTCTGAACTTTTTCAAAAATATTGCTAAAATTTCACTTATAATTGGGCTTTTTCGTAAACTTTATGTAAATATTTTTAAATATTGCTAGTTAAATATTAGTACTTATTGGTATTAATGCTTATATATATAAAGAAGCAATTATAATGTTTTAGCAAACTATTTTTTTAAAAAAGTACTCTGAACGTGTTCGGGTACTTTAAATTATTTCTCAGAAGATTTAATTTTTGTGGAGAGTTATATTCATCTGTTAAATAAACATAAAAATATCCAAGAAAATAGAATTTTTTATCCATATAAAAAAATAATTTTTTAACATATTTAAAATTGTTAAACGTATAAAAATACATTCACAGAAACGTAAGAGGTATCATTCAAAATAATACATTGCTTATTTGCATAATGTAAAGCTATAAAAATACAAAAATCTGCTTTAACAAAAACTTTTTAATTTAGGTGGATCTAACAGGTGGATCTTTTCTTTTCTTTTTTCCATTATTCTGTCATGTACTTATTTAAGACTTACTCTTTACCTATCGCGTACAATCCTTCGTATAACGTGCACTTTAAACACAAAAAAATATGATAAAAATGTACCGGTGTGCATTACATGCGGGATATGAAATTGAGAGTTTTTAAAAATAAAGGAAAGAGTTGAGCATAAAAGAAAGTTTTACATAATATACTGTTATATCGTGTGTAAGTTATATCGTAATATGTCTATTTGGACCAATGAGATTTCTTATAAACTTGAAGGGTTGCAATTATAGAAATATACTATATTTCTTAAAGCTTTTTGGTTAATGTCTTGGATGAATAACTTCAAAACATAAGAACATTGTACACGTATATTTAAAGAATCTTTGTAAAAAATGAGCCATGCCCTGTATGGCGATTATACCTAAAACATTTTTAAAAAAAGGAAATCGAAAGTATTATAGTTGCACGTTATACGCCTGATTTTACGATATGTCTTTGAAATAACTTAATATCTATTTAGACTGAGGGATCCTTAATGGCTAACATTCAATCAAATTTATCCTGTTTTCTTAGAGAATAATAAACATGTTTCAGTTTATAAGCAAAATAGAAAAATTTTGTTTTTAAAAAAGACTAAGTGATTATATATATATATATATATATATATATATATATATATATATATATATATATATAATTTACTTCGGTGAGATTATAGATATAGGCTTTGATTTCATCAGCAACTTAACTGTCCTTGATCATAAAGTCTTCACACTAGAACAAATGAAGCATGGAGAGGCGCAAAATGACCCTCGTTTCAAAGAATCTCTGGAAATTAAGTTGCTGCGTGCATATGAATAAAAATAGAGCTACAGCCTTCTTTAAAATATGAAATGCTTTCAAAATTTTTACAAGACAATTATTTTAGGGAATAATATTTTATTAGATATAGAAAAAAATACTAATAAAGAAATTATTTAAGCTTAATACGAAGCTCTCTACTCTTTTACGCCTATTCAATAATGTAAGGAATAGGTCTTTGGGTCAAAATTACAGTTCCTGTAAATACCATATCATTCATTAATAATTACTTCAAACTATTTATTATTAAAATGCTGTTGAATACTGCAAAATACCGAATCTGCATTCTCCTTTCTATAGATAAAGACTTCTTAAATTTTCGAGCAAGATTTAAAGGGAAAAAAAATTATACGGATGCTGTTGCTTAAAAGATTTTAAGGACGTTTCAGTTTAGTAACAGACATGAAAATTCATCATAAAATTAACTTGAAAGCGGTAGATATATATGTTTATATGTTTGATCGTATATGCCGCGTGCATGCATATGAATGTGTATTTATATGTATGTGTGTGTATATGTATATTCTATTTTATATACACACATACGTACACAATCTAGTCATATTATTGCGACCTTCACGTACTTTCGACGTCGACGTTAAATAACCAATCACAGAATGGCAAGTGGAAGCAATGTACAGTTGAGCATGTACAATGGATGTGTGAGGACTTCGGAAAACATTCACTTTGTTCAAAACTGCCGCAACACCGTGCGCGGTCAATTCGAAGGTGGGTGGGAGGTGACCGCTTCAAAACCCCACCGGTTGCTTTTTCGACTTCTTAAAATTTATTCATCCCTACTGGACATTGTTTCACAATACACAACTATCACCCCCTATCCTGAGTAGCCATTATGCTCATTTTTCATCAACCAATAGGAAGACTCTCTCTTCCCTGGATTCCATATTTCAGAAAAAATCCCAGAGGCCAAGTTCAATGCCTTGAAGCCCTGATTACTGGCCCGCCACCGCTCGTCCCATAGCCCTACAGTACTCCTCAAGCATGAAAATTCAACTTTGTCGTTCCTCTCATATAGACCTTTTGCCAGATATGGGATTGAGGTTTCCATGAAACCCATATGCCCACAGAAATCTCCGTAGATTCCATAGATTCGGGACACATTGCAATGGTTGGCGTAATGCAGAAACGGAGTGATCTATTTGACATCCAAAAGGGCATAATCCTTGACGTAGAGAATAAGGAAGGATACATTTCCGAAATGGCTGTTTGTGAACTGTTCACGCGCCGCGGTGGTAAAAGTATACCGTTCATGGCAAAAGGGGACTGTTTAAAATCAGAGACGTTGCAAATGGGGTGCACCACGGGTCATAGACGACAGAAGTGAACGATGAATGCGAAGAATCTTTTGAGCGAAAAGACGCACTACCGTTGAACAACTCATCGTCCAGACATACCCAGGGGATACCAACAGTATTTCTCAAAGTACTTTGCTGCGTCTATGCATTCTAAGCAGACGTCTGGTTCATGTACCTACGCAGACTGATGTTCATCGAAAGCGAGGCTAGAGTTTTCACACCAGTACCGTAACTGGACGTCCACTGAGTAGCGATAGGTAGAGGTTTCAGATAAATCACGTTTTATTCTTCATCACATAGAGGGACGTTAGCGTATACGGCGTGAAACCTCTGAAAACAAACACCAGGCAACCATTTTCGGGACATTTCAAGCTGGAGAAGGGAGCATTATAGTATGGGGAATGTTTTCCTTTCATTATCTGGGTTTACTCATCTTTGTGAAAGGCATGATGGATTAATATAAGTACGCATCTGTCCTTGCGGCCCGAGTTCATCTCTACATGTGTACTATTTTTCTTCAGGATGATGTCATCTACCAGCACTGGCAATGTACGTGTTTGGTTCGAAGAGCACCAGGATGCGCTTACCATTCTACCCTGGCCAGCAAACTCACCTGACTTAATTCCAATCAAGAATCTGTCGGACCTTCTTGAGCGAGTTGCACATGCCACAGATCCTCACCCACATAATCTAGCGTAGCTGACCACGACACGGGAGTCGGCATGGCTCAACATCCCAGTGAATATCTTCATAAACCTAATTAATTCTCTTTCTGCATATTTCGCAGCATTCCATTCTGCGAAAGGTGGTTATTCCGGCTTTTGACAGGTTTTCCCATTTATGTGACTGGACTGTGTATATATTGCTATATTTGCATATAGATATACAAATAGGTATGCACGAATATATATATATATATATATATATATATATATATATTGTATGTATGAACTTTATATTAAAGAGATCGATTTTAAAATTAATGATTAATTAAATAACGTAATTGTAGATGAAAATGAAGAATTCATAAGAATTAAACTTTTTACATTATTAGTACTTGTAACATGCAGAACAATTTGTTAAAAAAAGTAGAGGAAGTGTTTAGTTTCAGGATTGATAAATTTCAAATTTACCTTAACAGTAAGAGAAATCTTATTCTAGGTTGAAAAAAAAAGATTTAACCTAAGAATTTCACACTATGAGAAAATATCACGATTTAATAATCATTTCGAAATAAGACATATTTAGATGGAAAAAAATAGAATTAATTTTTATTTTGAGAAGAAAAAGCTTTAAAAACAAATACGTAAATAATAAGGAATTAATCTGTAAGATTTTTCTTAATTTTTTTTCTAAAAACATTTAAAAATGTCTGTCCAAACATTTAAGTAAATTAGTAATTGTATTATATGTTTGCATTAAACAACAATTAGTTTTCGATTTTTATATTGCACCGTAATTCTTGCTGCTCTTTAAGTATTATTCATCGCATTTCAGATATCTGTAATTTAAGTTTGCTGACGACCTAAAAAGGAACGTACAATTGCATACGCAGTTCTTCATAGATGGAAAAAAATAAATTATTGTTTTGAGTATTGTCATTTTAGATATTTACTAATAAGAAACTAAATAATAAGAGATCGGAACAACAAACAAAACGTTTTTTCCTAAAATATGATTTTTTAAAATAATATTGAATTAAAGAAAGTAATTAAATATATATAATACGGAGAATTTACACAGTATTTATTTAAAAATAATCAAAACATTTAATTTAAATTTAACTCTATACTACAAAGTTAGGAACTTTCTTATTCAACACATTTTCATTCATATATAATCATTTGATTTACTTTAAACTCAACGTATTAATATAATTACTTAGTTATTACACTAAAAGTAATTATTCAGAAAGAAACCCGAAGTAGCCTTTCTAAGAATACGTAATTTAAATCAACTAATTTGTTTAAATATTTATTTAATTTTGAACATAAATAGGAAAAATTTTGAATAATTATATAGTATTTAAAAAACAACACTTTTACATTGGTGTAATTTATGTTTTGAGGTTTGTGTAATACATTTCATTATATGAGGGAAAAAACCAACTAAAGCAAATCATAAGAAATAATTGGAAGCGAACTATAAAAATGATTGGAAATTTTTTTGACAAAAAAATTACAAACGTTTTATATTTTTTGTATGAAAAGAAGTATAATTCAAAAAGTTTACTCTTTGATTTTTTGGGAAATTTTTATTCCTCTCAGAATTATAACGTAACATATATAATATATGGCAGTAAATGCATCTTTTTGATAACGAAAATGTCTTGACCCAGAAAACAAATGTGTTTTATTCATTTTATTTTCTCTCGTAATTTATCTTCTATTATGTAATTTATGAGAAAAACATAGACGACTCCGATGATATTTGATTTATGAAGTACTATAACTTTTCCGAATGTACATAACGAGGTGCTATTTCTAGGAACAATTCACAATAAGGTTGAAAAAAAAAGCCATCCAGAACTTCATCCATATTTCACCCATAGAGAGAATCTACATGATCACCATTGGTCATTCCATGGCCCGATATTCATCGTTCGATGCTGAAGCACTCATAAAAATCAGAGGTAATTTTGATGATATTAAACAAAAAAGAAAAAAAATAACTGGTAGCCAAAAGGAAACAGAGCGGGCTTCTGCCCCGAGAAAAGGAAAAAGGAAAATAGAAGAGGGGGGGACCTCCACGTGATAAATTGTCTCCCATATTCGGAAATGAAGAAAAAAGAACATCGCTGACTGTGTGAGAGAGAAGATGAAAAAAAAAAACAGAAAAAGTAACGTTAGCGTATTACGTGGATCCAACAGCGCCGCCCAGAGGATCCTCTCCCTCTGGACGCTTCTGCGCAAATGCCAAACGATCGATCGCAGTCCCACCGATCGACGCAGCCCCTAAGAATGTCCTGTTATCTACCCGTGCTTAGTCGGTCACAGGGAAGCGACAGCTGAAACCGCGAGACTGACCCCCAAAACATTGGGCATCACCATTATCAGTACCATCACCACCAACACCCTCCCAAGAACTTGTCGAAGATCAAGAAGGAACCATCGTCTCATTCAAACCGTGTCCGTCCACCAAGTTTCGCAAGAGATTATCTTTGTCAGTCTGTTTTCCTGAATCCAATCTGCTGCATCACTTCTGTTCGCAGCAGCCATTAAAACCCAATTGTTGGAAAAGCACTTTCGCCCTCCAGTTGGGGCAAAAGCACCTTTCTCTATTTATGCGCGACAGGAGCTATTTATAGAATCAGAGAGGGAGAGCCACTACTACGATGATGATAGCAAACCCACCTCGCCCCCTCTCCGATCGGCTTTCTATCGGTGACTCTTGTTGATTTGGGAGAGAGGAAGAAAAGGCTGGATGGTTTTGGAAAATAAAAATCTATTTGAATGGTACTGAGAAATGCATGCACAGGACTGCTGGAGGGGAGAAAGATGTTTTCCAGAAACTCTATCTTCGAAGTGTTCTTGACTCGAAGCTGTCGACGCGGACTTTTCTGGTCATTTTTTTACCTTGTCGTCTGTTAGCTTGATTGAAATCGTTTGCTCAAACACTGCCCCCTGTTCTTCTCTTTTTCTCACGTACATACAAATAAAAAAAGCTCAGGATTCATCACCGCGATGTGCTGGATCTACGTTATTCAAGTGTTCTTTTTTATCAGCTGCCTGTTTAAAGGTGAGTACGCAAACCTAAAAGTTTGACCAATTTTCTTATTTAGGTGCATATAAATTTATTATAAACACATTGCAGATATGTCGTACAATTTTAAATGATTTATTATACTGAAATGCTGAAGAACTGATTAGGATTATTAATTTTTCTTAAGAGAAGTTTTATAAAGTGTTTTTTAAGTACAGATAAGGGAGTTAATTTTCCCTGATATCCTAAAAAAATCTTTCTCTGGGTCATTTGTTACTTGAATAACTTTTGTTACTTAAAGTTTTATATGACCCTAATAAATTTTTCTTTGGAATGTGAATTGATGAATTAGAAGTGGATTATTTTCTTTTAAAATCAATACAACCATATAATTTAGTCATATGTATTTAAAATCAATACGCATATGTGGCCTTCGTATTGATAAAACTTTAATAACTATTCAACAAGCATTTACTTCACTTTTTTTCTACTTTACAACTTTTAACAAGAGCTTGATGAATTTCCAAAAGTCTTATATGATGTATATATGTGTACATATATATATATATATATGTTACACTTTTTCTAAGATAGAAATAACTTATTTTTACGATTTATGGCAACGTTAGTTTTTGTGGAGGTTTCTTAAGAAACAATTATAACCAATTTAATGGCTTAGAGACGATACATGTTCTTAATATTTGATTGCAAAGGGAAATGAAAATTATTTTTGAGAGTTTATACTATAACTATAGACTTCAATAATATATATTGTGCTTGTGATAGACGTAATGATTGTAAAAAACCTAATAAATTGATTTAAAATATAATTTTCAAGACGAAAAAATCATTTTTCATTTTTTTTTTTCATATTATATTAGAAATGCAGTATAACAGTTTTAAAGGACATGTGTTTACTACTAAATGTTCTTAAATGAAGAAAAATATGGTTTACATGTTTTAAAATAGTGGTTCTACTCATTTTGTTCTATTTTATTGCATAAAATCCATTTTGTTATAAAGAGAATTACCTTTTTAATAATTATATGTATTTTTTCTTTTATCAAGCGAAAGATAGTTTTTTGTGAGCTTTTTTTGTTTACGAACTTGTGTCTTTCATGATTTAAGGTCAAGTATTTAGTCTGATGTTTTATTATTATTTCCATACTATTATTGAAAACACTGCATTAAATTTTGTATGCAGTTTAACACATTTAACAAAATTTACTTCAAATCTGAACATAAAACATTCTTTTAATTTTCAAAATAATTTTTTCAGCTTTGAAATAATTAAGTAGTATAACAATAGTTAATAAATAAAGCCGGTTTAACATTTATCGATATACTAACGAATCTTTGCGGCATTTAGTAGAGGTAACATTATTGCTGCCCAAAAGCTATGTTCATATTTTTTAAATGTTTAGTTATAATTTAAAATATTATATTTATTTTTTCTTAATGAATGCAAATAAATAAAGATATTTTAAGTTTCTTAGAAGGTGTGTGTTAATTATCGAGGGCAATGCACTGTTGATTTTGATTATTGGGGATGATACTGGAAATCAGTGATGCTAAGATTCGAGTGTAGAAAATTTCATTGATCTTAAAATTTTATTAATAAATATTTTATAAATTATTATATTTTATATAAAACAACTAATATTGTAACAACTATAAGGAAATATGACTAAAATTCGAGGAAATTGAGAAATTTAGCTTAAGGCCCACACAGAAATCTTAGTACCTTTTAGAAAGAACACTGAATAAGAAAAAGTTTTGCAGCTGCAGTGAAGGCTAAATTTAAACGTTTTATGGAATTTCGTTTGCTCCAAATGTATGTTTTTGTTATATTAACGAACTATATATGATTGGAAGGCTTAAAATAATCCCCCGCATTCCGCCTGTGTATAAACTGACATACAATTGTTATTTAAAATAGAAATAGAGCTAATAATAATGTTTAAATTGGTTATTCTTTTGTAATTGCTTTTCACAGACATTTGAATTGAAAAAAGGTACACTAATTATTAATAGGATATTATATTCTAAGCATTTAACTTATAATTCATTTGCATTTCTTTTAACTGGTCCGCTCAGATAAATTAAATCTGTATTTTTATAACGCATTAAATTATTTTTATTACTGATGGATGAAATATATACTTACACAATACCGTTTTCTGTATACAAACATAATGTTATTGATTTATATATAAAGCATAATATTTATTTTGATGTCTGTATATTTTTTTATCAAATTCCGAGTTATTTTGTATTTGTACTGCTATGTTCAATAATGGGCTAAAAACCAACTAATAATATAAAGTTTTATTTTAATGGTATACAGAAATATGTCAAAATCAACTTAAGTTTTTCACTAAGAAAGTTGAGTCTGATGAGAAATTGTACGAATAATAATTAACTTGAAATACATATTATGTTTCTTACAGTTTTCTCATTTACACTATGCTTATTTTGTTATTTTAGCGCAAAAACAGAATAATATAATACACAAGCATTATATTTGAATTGAATTCCTCCTATTATATATAATACAAACATATTTATTTAGAGTTTGACCGATCTTATTCTAACTTGAATTATTTACAGTAAATATTAATGCAGTAATGTATAAAAAACAAATATAATTTTTTTCTTAGGATAGTCACTATATTGAAATTTATTTTATTATAATATATCTAAGTATATCAAAAACAAAATGAGGATGAATTAGAAATAAATAAATCCTACAAATCAAAAGAGATAAGTTAGTGATAAAAATTCATCAGAATAAAACGTAAAACTATTACGTTTCCTAATGCTACCACATACTTAGAGTTGAGATGTAGGGTTAAACGTGCTTTATATTGGGTTCAATCTCCCAAATATATAATGATAAATATATAAAATGATAAATATAAAAAAATTTAAGAGTAGAGCATTCAAAGCATGTGTTTCAGGTAGAATAAATCAATACTGTAGTAATATACGAATATGTTTTCATTCGTCTTGTGGATAAATTTAAGCAAAATAAAATAACTTGAAAAGAAAAAATGTACTTAACTGATGCCCTATATTAAATGAACGTCAAGAATTTAATATTCATTCTGTGATTAAATATATAAATAAGTAAACAAAAAGGAATTTTGTAGAAAAATAAGACCTTACGAGATTTTTCCTAAAAGTAAAAATAAAATTCTAATCATCATTATAAATTCACACAACTAATATTTAAGAATATAAAAAATATTTCTAATTTTTATAATGATGCAGACATTTTGACAAATATCTATGTTTAATGTTTTACTGAATAATTAAATATTTAGTTTTCTTCTTCATCCATTAATTGTATAGCGAGATAAATTGTGGCAAGTGTAAAAACAGATAAAACACCTCATCTTTAAAATTCTTATTTTTCAATGATTAATAAATAAATATATTAAACTCTACATGTTAAAATGATTAAAATATGAATATAGGCTATAAAGGATTAATTAATATTAAATTTAAAACATTAGAATTAGAATCAGCTATATTTTATTTTGTGACGATTTTATGCATGTAAATGAAGCTAACAAAGCAAAAAAAATCTACATAAGAAAGTATGATGACTAACTTAAAACTGTTCATATGATTTAATTATTTAATCCAACTTATATTTTAAGGAGAAGAGAGAAAGATAGTATGGAAACAAGGCATTATTTTATACTTTTAGACTAATCATTATTTTAAAAAGGGATCTGAAATTTAGATTTCACACTTTGGAAAATAAATTATGATCAATAACGGGATTATCTGGCAGTTACAAAAATTAAAGTTACATATCTAAAATTTTTGTACACATATTTGATGACACGTAGAAAGTTTATATATATATATATATATATATATATATATATATATATATATATATATATATATATATATATATATATATATATATATATGACTGTCATTGAATCCATATGAAAGTCATATGACTGTCACTTTGTTATGTACTTTTTATCATGATGACAGTCATATGACTTTTTGTTTTGCTAAGACATCAAAGACGGCACATATTTATAAGGACATGCTGTGAATTTACATAATACTCCAAATGCATCATTTGTAGACAACTTATGTTTTAACATACACTTCAATGTTGCACGAATGCTCAAGCAGATATGGATAAAACTTTCTCGTATTGAGCAATGAAGCACAAATAATAAATTTCTGTACACCATGGTCTTCAGAAGTTATTCCATTATTTTTTTTCTTTTGAATCTTCGTCAAAGTCTATTCAAGGCAGATTCATGATAATGAAAACTTTCGTGTTTCAATAACAGCTATTCTTGATGATGTGATACCGAAAATGCTAAAATGAGCATGGTTGAAATAGAACTATAGGATTGGTTTCTTTAAAAGAAATAAAGGAACATTGATGGAAATAAAAGAATTTAAAAAACAACTACTTTGGTTACCTTGTTATTTAATTTTATCTTTTCTTAAAATTTTAAACTTTTTCTTAAGTATACCATCCTTACCAAACTAGGTTGATTTAATTTGACACTATCTCTCTTTATGTATATATATATATATATATATATATATATATATGTGTGTGTGTGTGTGTGTGTGTGTGTAGTTTTTTTTATTTATTAGATAATTTACGAATAGCATTCAAAAGGGAAAATAATCCTTCAACTAACCTAGAAAGTTTGAAAAGCTCATTTTAATGTAAATCTAATGCTTAGCAGTGTACATAAAAACTTGTTCAGTTTTAGAATTTAAGAAAGCTTGAATTAAAATATTTAATGTACAGTTACCACAATAAAGTTGGAGTTTCTTGAATACTTAACTTTTTATTTTTTATTGTTGGAAGAAATAAGAACTATTATGTATATATTTTCATACTTTATTTATGGATCTAGCTTGCTACAAATAGGCAAACATTGTTTTAAACTGATTCTAAAATATTTCACATAATTTCTGTCAGATGTTAAACAGTTCAATAACTTTTGATCTATTTATTACTCTAAACTACTTACAATAAAATGTTAATAAACAATACATTTTTGATTTTATTACGGATGTTTAATTTTATTTAAAATGTTTAAGAGAATTATATAATAAGAATAATTAGCAATTTACTTTTATAAATAATACTTCTATGATAACTAAGCAAATATTTCTAAGATCAGATTATATGAAAATCCATTATTTTGACTACGGGATAATCTAATTAAAATTGCGGTATCTTATTGCTAACCATTTATCAAAATTGAAGATTTTATAATGCAGTTTTCTTTCAGAAAAATAATAATGTAGTTTTTTTTATAATGAACACTATTAAGATAAATGTTGTAGTGTTTTTAATTGAAGCCTCCCTTAGAGTTGTTATGGATTTATATAACAAAAAGTTTGGCTTCACTTTAAATTTTTATTTTATATTTTTGCGATACACTTCGAGAGTTTCCAGCCCGAAATTTAATTTCCAGAAAAAAATTGCACTTTTAAGTATATTTTTCTTTTTTTTCAATTTTTATTTTTACATTAGATTTCAGGAACATTCAGAATATTTAACTTTTAAAAATAATAAAAGACAAATGCTTTTAACCGTCAAAATACCTCACATTAAATTAATTTATTTCCATTTCTCTTGAAATGCATCATCTCAAAATAATAGAAATAATTCTTACAAATAGAACGATTTGTTCTCACTTCACTCAAGAGAATTCTTAATCCCCCGCGTAACTCTTTCATCTGATAGTTCTATTTTAAGACTCTAAAACTTGTCTTTATCATTTGGTGTTTGCTCATATCATTTCCAATTATACCTGAAAGCAATTTTTATCCGATTACTTTTTCAAACTTGTTTTTGAAGTACTCGCTATTTTTAAGCAATGGTATTGAAATATCACTTGCGATTTAATTTTAATTCTGATTTATTTAATGTAATTATTAAATATGTTTTCAAGATATAAACATTTTCACGACTTTCTCAATTAGTTTAGATACTTTATCTATCTTTCATTGTCCAATAGTTGATTTCTTCATTCTTAAGTTGTATGAATGCGTATTAATTTATTTTTGGAAATAGATTATACATTTACATTGTTTTAAAATACTTTCTTATATATTACGCCATTTTACTTTTTGATAAAGATACATCATTGGTTAAAAATGATTTGGAGATGCATTTAAAAGAACTTCTATTATTTCTTTATTTTAAAAGTCGTAAGCATCTAAATATTATAAGAACTCTTTGAGATTTAGTTATATACATATACGTGGAAATTATAGTCTGTGGAATTTTATTACACGCATATAAATTTACTTACTTAAAACCATTTATCCTTTATGTAGAATAAAGGAATAAATATTTTCATACTAATAATATTTTGTTGAATTTTATCGAAAAGAGTTTTTCAACGTAGTTGCCAAATATTAATATTTTGTACTTTTAATTATTATACTTGTAGTTTATTTTAATAGCAATGCACACAGGAGTACATATATATATATATATATATATATATATATATATATATATATATATATATATATATATATATATATATATATATATATATATATATATATATATATATATATATATGGGAGTCCGAATAAATCTTCGAATAAAAATCAGACTCTTCAGAAGGCGGGATTTTACATTGGGGAGGTGGGTTGTTTAGGGGTAAGTATTTAAGGGTGAGTGATGAATTAATTGTGAATCAAAGTCATTTAAAGACAGGTACTTCATTTAAGTAAAAAAATTTATTTAAAGTTAAAGGGAAATATTTACAAAAGGGGATATTTACAAAGAAAAAGACATGCAAGAATTAGGTTAATTGAAAGTTGAGTTATGCCTTTAAAACAGGGTTTCTCAAAGTGTGGGGCGCGCCCCCCTGGGAGGCGCGATGACCCTACAAGGGGGGCGCGAGCGTATCAAAAATTTAAAGATTTTTTTTTCAAAAAATAACCGGAAAGAGAAGTAAAACAAAATGCTTTCTTCCATAATAAAAAAAAAAAATACACACAACAACACTGACATAATTTATGTTTATTATCTGGCTTTTTCCGTCTTCAAATAGCTATCTTTGATTCCAAAACCAAATTAAAGAATAAAAAACGTTTTGTTTTATTTGCTGTATTTCCTCAATGAGAGATTTTTTTATTACGTTTTAACATAAAATATTACTCGTTAAAAGAAAAAACGAAACCCAGACCCTGAGAAAAATTTTAAGACGATAAACAATTCACCACTGTAATTATTATTGAAATACTGTACATTAGTTGTAGAAAAAGAAAAGGAAGTCATGATTCACTTTTCAGCCAGGCTGCACAGTACGTTTGCTAATCATTTGATTGACCTTCAATCTTATGGTATGGTTATTATCAATATTAGCTCTCTCCCATCTTTTATGCGTTTGCTTTTCGCTTAGGGAAATTGTAATCAATTGAGTTTTGCGATATTTGGAAAAGAATTGATTGGTTTAACATTTCTGTAGGATAATTGAAAAGTGTCTGAATTGCGTCCTTTATTATGGTATTGTACTTTTGAATCATTTTAGTTCAGTTTTATTGGATTTTTTCTCAAATCATCAAAGAATTGAATAGTTCTTGAAAGAAGGTGTAAGTATACTTTCTATAAATTAAAATATTCACTAGAATTCCGATTTGTATCGTGTACAGTAAAAATAATTCTAAACAAATGATTGGGGTGACTGAGTCCCCCCCCGCACTACCATTAATGTTAGTATCGAGTACGCGCCTGCTCCCGGGTTAAAACATTTTGAAGTATTCTCGCTTTAAATGTTAAAAAGTAACACAATTATTCTTCATCGGAATTTTATATTCTTTTCATAATTTAACATTAATTCTAAATGCTAATTGTGTGAGGTTTAAAATTACAGTTCTTTTAAACAGTTATTTACAATTATAGAATTTATTAAAAAAAAAAAAAATCATTTTACATTTTTGTATACAATGTCGTGCACACAGTTTTACTCTCCTTACAATTCAGCTATTATATCAAGAATAATGTTCTATTTTTTTAAAAATGAACTCGTGCGAAGAGTCGGTGTTTCAGCCAGTATACGTTTAATGTATCAGTACTGAAGAAGGTATTTTATAAATAATTTCTTATTACTGAATTTGGCCGCGGTAGCCGAGTGGTATAGGTATCGAATCGTGGCTTGCCTTGTCAAGAGTTCGAGCCCAGTACCACTAAAGACCCGCCGTGTAGGGCATCGATGCACGTTAAATCTGTTGAGAGTTGAAACGTTTTCCCGTTGGTGTGGTGTGGTAGTTAGGAGAGAGGGGTGCCAGCTCAGGTGTCATCCACGTCACTTGACCATGGTTCAAAATTACGTGGTCCGTCGTCAAAAGCCCTCGTGCAGCTGAACAGTGCGACGTTAATATTCAATCAATCAATCTTATTACTAAATTAAGAACAAGTTTAATAATTATTAGGGACTTCCACGGGCTTGTCTTGTAGAGGAAAGTTTTTCAAAGGAAGGTTTAATATCAGAAATTGACACTTAAAGAGTTATTTTTCTATATTTAGCTGAGATCTATATTTTGTCTTCAAGGCATCCACTGCAAAAAAAAATCCGGTTTGAAAAAGGTAGGATGTTGAAAATGGTAATAGTATACGAAGTGCTTTTGTTTTCAGTACAGATAATTCCTCATCCACCTCTACCCCAAATTCAAAGAGCGATTTATTACAAAATTGCCTTTTATTTTTTCGCTGGATGTGAAATGTATGAAGATTTCTTCTTCGGAAGTTGAGAGCCCTTCTGGAGTATCTTGAAATAGATCCCTAATCCACTCGTAACTTGCTACTAAGCTGTCCTCATCCAGAAAATACTTTTTAAAATTCTTTGCCAACATAGCTAAATGATTTTACATGTTTTAAAAACAACTTTCACATGTTGTTCTACAGATTTGTAAGTTTTAACACATATCGAGCTGGCGCTTTTTTTTCCATCATTTACTTCAGTAGTGGTAAATCCAAAATTTAAGTATTTTTGAGAAGATCGCCTTGATTTAATTTTCGGAACCATGCTCGTTCGTCTGTGTACTTGTTGATTCTTTATTATGGTCGAATGTTTGCTTACGACTTAAAAATGTATGTATGATATTGTTTTAATCTACTGCCGTAAATACTTAATTACCGTGAATTACAATTAACGTGGAAATTAAAAAAATGTACATTCAAGCTAGATTCGGTAGCTATAGGAGTATCGAGTCGACCAAAACTGACGTGAATTGTACGAGGAAAAGCATTTTTACATGTTTTGCGCAGACGTCCGATAGGTTGCCCAGACTCACGCAAACGTACCCTATAATGCCAGATGTGATGGATATGATAGAGAGCGACATTGACTAGACTATTTTTCTAATGACATTTGTACTTTGAGAAATTAATGCTGAAGGAAATAAATATTTAATTAAATACATCATTTTGCGATCTGTTCCAATTTAAAAATTAGAGAAAGAAAAATAACATAATTCTAAGTAATATATATTTTAAGTAATTTTCTTAAAATATATATTACTGAAAAAGTTACATATACACAAAATTTAATATACTTATCGTATTAATTTGTACGGTTTATAATTAAGGTCGTATTGTAACTTTAGCGTCTCTCTCTCAAAGTGCATTTTTATTGCAGTAAATACATTATTGTTGTACGTGGAGGCGAGACAAAAATTATGATTGAAAATTGGGTCGCCAGTATTGAAAGTTTGAGAAACACTGCTTTTAATGTATGAGTGGTGCACAGAGTATTTTATGACTAATTAATCAATACTAAATTAAGAACAAGTTTAATAATTATTAGCTACTTCCATGGGCTTGTCTTACAGAGCAAAGTTTTTGAAAGGAGTTTTAAGATAAGAAATTGACCTTCTGAGTTCATTTTCTATATTTAGCTGATATGTATATTTTGTCTTCTAAGCAACCACCGCATTTTGTAATATGTTCCAATTTAAAAATCAGAGAAAGGAAAAATAACTTGGTAATTATCCTATTACTTAACTTTTTTTGCTTAAAAGTAACATACAAAATTTAATACTTATGTCATGAATTTGTACGGTTTATAATAAATATTGTTGCTTTATCGTAAAAGTGCATTATTATTGCATTCAGTAAATTATTATGTATAAGGGGGGGCGCCATAAAAATTGTGATTGAAAAGGGGGGGCGCCAGTATTGAAAGTTTGAGAAGCACTGCTTTAAAAGATGGGGAAAAATGGATTACCTATATCATTCTTGGACGTTAGGACTGGTGGTACCGCGCAGGGCGCGAAAATGCGGTAAAGACGTGACGTGTTGAACAAGCAGTGGTTAGTAGGCCTCTGCCGAAAAATTATTCAAGCCGGAGCTACGAAAGCTCACTAGACGGCGCTGCTTCGGAATGCAGTAATAAATAAAATTGAGATTAATGGTCCTCTGAAAAGGATATGACTCAACCTTTTAACAAAATGTTTCAAAGGGAAAATCCTACAAAATCACCCTCTCCTGACAGAGCTGGTCTCTCAGCTCTTACAAAATGTTGAGAGCTAAAGTACTTTAATTACAAACTATTTTTAGTTACTACTATAAATTTGATGATTATTGGAATGTGGATGCAATAAAGACAAATAATACGATTCTTAAAGATAATAAAATAAAATATTACATATGAAAAGATGTATACCTAATATTCACAATTCCGGACCTAAAGTAAAGCATATAAAAACAAAATATTCTATGTTGTGATCTACAGTTAACTAAACCATAAAAAGTCCTTCGCATCAATAGAAAGATAAAGAATAATACGAAAATATAATAAATGTTACAAGTGAATATAAAATGATTAATGGAAACGAGTGTTACCCTAGAACATCTATTAATTTCTCAAGAGGGATATAATATGAGAAAAATTAAAAATAATAACAAATAAAAAAAATTCAATTAAGCATAAAAATGTTTCATCAAATCAGCTGAGGTGGTGGTTGAGTTCAGTCCTTCGTGCTGAACAACCTTTTCCACTTCATACCTATCTTTAGAATTAACTTTTGTTACTTTGTAAGGGCCTAAGAACTTTGGTCTTAGTTTCAGTCCAGCTCCAAATTGAGTTCTTTGGATGGCTACTAAATCACCTTCTTTGTATAACGAAGCTTTCTTTCTTCTTCTGTATTTTCAGACTGTAGGGTTTCGATGTTCTTTTTTGCATCGTTTCTTAAAAATTCGCGTTGTTCTAGTAATTCTTTCGCCATTTCTTCTAGAAGTAAGTCTTTGGTTTGGATGTCTTCCTTGTTACGCATTTTGGTTCCCACTAATAGTTCGAATGGTGTCCATTTTGTACTGCGGCATATAGTACTATTTAGTATTCTCTGTAATCTGTCGACGTATTTGTACCATTTCGTTGAGTCGTCTAATGATAGTTTGGTGAGAACTGGAATCAAAGTTCGATGAATTCGTTCAACTTGTCCGTTTCCTCGAGGAACACCTGTCGCTATTTGTAGATGTTGAATGTTCTCTTCATCACAATAGTCGTTGAATAATTTTGAAGTGAACGCTGAACGTCTATCAGAGATAATTCTGATGGGATTACCAAAGGTTTTCTGCTGTTGTTTTAGTTTTTCGAGGGCACTTTCAGCAGACACAGTTTTGACGGGATATAGCCAAGTAAATTTGGTAAATGCGTCTACTACGGTGAAACTGTGTTGATAACTTTTGTTTGTGGAGGGTAAAGGGGACTAATGAAGTAAGTCAACATGGTACGTACTTAGAGGAATGCTTTCCTTAGAAATAGGATTCAAAAACCCTTCCTTTTTGCCAGTTTTCTTATTAGCTAAGATACATGGAACACAATTAACTATGTACTTGCGGAAATATCCAGTTAAACCAAGAAAACTTTGTACTTGTTTTATTGTTGTTGGTTCTGGAAATTTTCGGACAGCTAGTGTCTTCGTGGGAAATGGTTTAATAGTTCCGCTTTCTACAATGTGACCCAGAAATTCAATTTTCTTTTTTAAGAATTGGCACTTCTTGAACTTAATTTCTAATCCGTATTTCTTTGCGACTTCGAAAATAATTTTAAGTTTTTCTAGACCTTCTTGTTCGTTTTTCGCTGGAATGACGAGATGATCTAAATAACTGATTACAATTCCTTTCCGAGTAAGATCTCTAAATATACTTGATACGTAGCGTTGGTAAACTCCTGGACGTGCTTAGTCCGAAAGGAACTTTATTGAATTCAAATTGTCCATCTGGGACGATAAAGGATTTATACTTTCTGCAATCTTCGTCAACATCGACGTGAAAGAAACCATTGCGCAAATCTAATGTAGAATATACCTTTGCTTCTTGCAAAGTGTCTAAAACATCTTCGATGATAGGTAACGGAAATTTATCTTTCACAAGCTTCTGCTTCAATTTTCTGTAGTCAATGCACATTCTCGAAGATCCATCTTTCTTTTTTACCATTACGATTGGACTTGCATATTCTGAAGAACTCGGACGTATAATGCCTTCGTTGAGCCATTCTTCTATCTGTTTGTTTACTTCTTGTCTTTCTGTGAAAGCTAGTCGACGAGAGGGTTGACAGACTGGTTCTTCGTCTTTTAGAATAATTCTTATTGTGACGTCGGTAGATGCTGTTTTTTCTGGTTTGTAGTCTTGAACTAACTTTTCAAGTTCCTTCTTGATTTGACGATTTTCAACTTGACGTAGGTCTAGTTCTTGAAGATTTTCAGCAGATATTTGCATAAGCTGTGCATGATTCTCATATTTGATGAATTTAACTCCTTTTTTAGTGAAACTTATCGATGCTTGTTCCGAAAGATCTGATCCAATAACTGCTTCGAATTTTAATTTATCAGCCGGTACAACATGCCAAGTTAACGAGTAATTTTCATCATATTTTGAACTTGTGTTCAAACGAACCGGTAGTTGTCACCTGTGCTTCACCAATACCTGTGAGAAGCATCTTCTTCGATAATTTTGTTGGATCCATTATTCTTCTGCTCGTGTTTTCTCGAAGCAGACTTACGGTACTACCACTGTCTATGAGCGCCGTGATTTTCACCTTTCCAAAAAATATCTCTTTAGTACGTAAACCTTTCTTAACGATGAGTGTGCAAGTTTCTTTTGGAGGTTCTTTGAATTTCTGCGATTTTGAATAGTTCGTCTGAGCATATGCTTGGAAGCATTGGGATTTGAGTGTTTTTCGTAATTTTTGTTGTAATACCCTTTCTGCGCGCTGTCTTGATATCTTTGAACAGATTCGTACTTGGTAACAGGGGCTTCGTTATGTTTGTTGTGATTTGTTGACGCTGGAAACTTCTTATCCTTTCTGTTATACTCGAATTTTCCCTGTGATTCATACCTGCGATTCTTTTCTGTGAACTTGTATTCTTGTTTCTTCACAAATGGACTG
Source organism: Trichonephila clavipes (assembly GCA_019973935.1). Lineage (NCBI taxonomy): Eukaryota > Metazoa > Arthropoda > Arachnida > Araneae > Nephilidae > Trichonephila > Trichonephila clavipes. Next base: position 101,620 of record BMAU01001837.1, on the reverse strand, counting down.
CTAGATTTTTGTTTCAGAGTCCTTTTAACGTCTTCGAATTCTTCTAGTTTTTCTGCTAATTGAACAGGGAAGTTTATATTTGCCCATTCATCAAGATAATATTCTTTAAATTCATAAAGTGTTTTTCGTTTGAGTTGATCTGTTATGATTAGATCTGATAACTTGTTGAAAGTATCTATCTTCAATCCATCTATCCATCCGTTGAAGTAAGTGTTTAACTCATGGTAAAAATCAATCCATGTTCTTTCAGGTGGTGAGTGACAAATAGTTGTCGAAACTTTTCTGGAGTTAGTTTAAAGCGTTTTAGCAGTGAATCTTTAACGTGTTCGTAAGAGTTAGCTTTATCGTCAGGCTCTCTCACTATGATGTGAGATACTGCCGTCGGTAACAAGCCTAACAGATGTGAAACCCAGTTTTCTTGATCAATATTCAATCTCTGCGCTTGACGTTCAAATAATTTTAGATAAAGACTGATGTCTTCTTTCAAATCAAAACGATGTATAAAATTTGAAACTTCTTTAACGAGAAATTTAGTATCACTTTCTTTGGATGTATCAGCGCCTAACTTGGATTGTGTTTGGATTCTTAACTTTTCCAACTCAAATTCATATTTGCGTTTTTGCTCATCTAACCTCAATTGTTCGAAGCGTAACTTTTCTTTTCGTTCTTCAATGCGTATTTTTTCTTTTTGCTCTTCAATGCGTAATTTTTCTTTTTGCTCTTCAATGCGTAATTTTTCTTTTTGCTCTTCAATGCGTAAATTTTCTTCTCTGGTTTTGCGATCCTCAACAATCGTTGAATATATGTTTTTGGTCAGTTCTTCGTCATAATTTTCACTACCAATAATTAGATCTTTGAGTGTGGCAATGGTCATCGATTTATCGAATTTAAAATTTAATTCCGTGGCTAAGACAAATCTTCGCGTCGACCTTTGCCAAGATACGCCATTTTAAAATTTAAATTTAAGTTTAGATAGTAACCAAAGGAATAAACAAATTGTCACGCGTTCAAACAAAAACAATGATGTTGCTATTGGCAATTCTAGTTTGCATTTACAAAAATTCTCAAGTTAATATGATATTGCATCAAAATACACTAAATATACATTGAAATATTCAAAGTCTATTCATTTAGAAATATTTTAAACCAGTAACATGTAAAGACAACAGTGCGAACTAAAATACGTAATGCTTAATTTAAAATAGTCAAATTATTAATTTCAACTAAAAACAAAACTTTTTTTTTAAACATTTGAAATATCAGTTATCTCATTTCGTTATAATAAATGCAAAAAGGATTTGAAAGAAAAATAAATTAATATAAATCTTGTTAAGAAACTGTGATTACATTTATTGTGATATGAAAAAGTTAATCATTTAAAGTTCTTTGCTGAAAAAAGCAAACAATTAGAAGGTAGTCACTTAAAGAAAAATCTCATTTATATTTTTTATTACACCAATAAAAATAAAATCTTTTTAGGATCTCATCAGCAAATTTTAAGGATAAACACATGTTTCAATAGAAAGCATAATAATTCTGTCAAAAATGAGCTCAAAATACTTATATATTGTTTGATAAAATACACCATTAAAAATAAGATCATGTATAATCGTTCATCAATTCTAAAAAACATAGCATTTTCTTTCAAAATATATTTCTCGAATACTCATAAAAAGTAATCAATTGCCAAACTGCTGCAAGAGAAATGTTACACTATATGAGTCATCGAAATTACGATTGCATCGAAACGGAGAATGTTTAGGAATGGGAAGATATTAATCTCTTAGTTCAAGGTCGATGACTTAACCAAAGAAATGAAAACTTTTCATACACACACGAAATGCAATTCAATTCCTTATTAAAGGAGATACAAATAAAAAACTTGAATATTACGTACGAATTTCTTAATATTTTAAAAGATATACTTGTATAAAATTTTAATTGATACGATTTCTATACACAAATAAAAAAATAGTATTTCAAAAAAACACACATGATATTTAAAAATATAAATTTATTCATGAAATCGACTACAACATTTTTTTCATAAGCAAATTAATGGTGACTCACGTATTCCTTTCTGAAGATTCCCTTTTATTCCCTGACGCAAGGAAAACGAAAACAAAACAGTACACACCTGATTCGCTGGACGACGTGTTTACTGATAATCTTGAAAACAAACTTCAAAGGCTCCTGGGTGTGTTCACTGGACTTGAAATGGAGTTGTACGCATCAGAAAATAACGTGTTTTCGGCGAAGTTGCAAGATCTTGAGTTGTGACTCCGGGAGTTGTTTTATACACCTAAATAATTGTATGTTATGAGAGGCAATCCACGCATTTTCGATTCAGTCCGTTTTTAATTTAGGCGTGCAACCGAAAATGGGGGGGGTTAAAGAAGAGGAGGGTTAGACGTTTATCAACTTATTATTTAGAGAAGATTTTCGAAATCAAATCCCAGGCGATCCCCCAATTATTTCTGTGGGAGTCCGAATAAATCTTCGAATAAAAATCTGACTCTTCAGAAGGCGGGATTTTATATTGGGGAGGTGGGTTGTCTAGGGGTAAGTATTTAAGGGTGAGTGATGAATTAATTGAATCAAAGTCATTTAAACACAGATACTTCATTTAAGTAAAAAAATAATTTATTTCAAGTTAAAGGGGAAAATTTACAAGGGAAAGAAATGCAGAAATTAGGTTAATTGAAAGTTGAGTTATACCTTTAGAAGACGGGGAAATGGATTACCTTTATCATTCTTGGACGTTAGGACTGGTGGTACCGCGCAGAGCGCGAAAATGCGCTAAATACGTGACGTGTTGAACAAGCAGTGGTTAGTAGGCCTCTGCCGAAAAATTATTCAAGCCGGAGCTACGAAAGCTCACTAGACGGCACTGCTTCGGAATGCAGTAATAAATAAAATTGAGATTAATGGTCCTCTGAAAAGGATATGACTCAACCTTTTAACAAAATGTTTCAAAGGGAAAATCCTACAAAATCACCCTGTCCTGACAGAGCTGGTCTCTCCGCTCTTACAAAATGTTGAGAGCTAAAGTACTTTAATTACAAACTATTTTTAGTTACTACTATAAATTTGATGATTATTGGAATGTGGATGCAATAAAGACAAATAATATGATTCTTAAAGATAATAAAATAAAATATTACAGATGAAAAGATGTATACCTAATATTCACAATTCCGGACCTAAAATAAAGCATATAAAAACAAATTATTCTATGTTGTTGATCTACAATTAACTAAACCATAAAAAGTCCTTCGCATCAATAGAAAGATAAAGAATAATACGAAAATATAATAAATGTTACAAGTGAATATAAAATGATTAATGGAAACGAGTGTTACCCTAGAACATCTATTAATTTCTCAAGAGGGATATAATATGAGAAAAAAATTAAAAATAATAACAAATAAAAAATTCAATTAAGCATAAAAATGTATATATATATATATATATATATATATATATATATATATATATTGAAATATCTTTCGGAATGTGATGGCGAATAGTTTTATTTTTCAAGTATAATGATTTAATTTTAACTTTTTAATTTAAAGTATAATAATTTAATTTTAACTTTTTAATTTTTAATTTTTAAATTTTTTTTTTCTTCTGAAATTTGAAAAATTTTCCAATTAACTTACCAAGTTGCAATAGGGGGAAGGTTGGCGCCATCAAACTAGTTTAACCCCACTATCGGTCCTAAGTCCGAGATTGCACTTGGATATTTTATAAATTTTTATTTCATTTTATAATTTTTTAATTTTGTTTGAAAATGATGGAACATTATCTTTTATATTCGCCATTGATATTCTGAAGTGTTTTGGTATTTTGGGATTCATATATTTCAATTTTTAAATTGATAATTGTGATTGTTTTTATATATTTAAATATATATATATATATATATATATATATATATATATATATATATATATATATATATATATATATATTAAATTTAAATTAGATTAAAAATTAAATTTCCTATCACAGCTTCAAGTATCAAACTAATCACCCATTTATTTCATCCGAACATATGACCTAGCCAATAAACATGTCTAATTCCAGATCGTTAGATTTAATAGTCAATATATGTCAGCATTAACTTGCACACAAGCACCTTCTTCAAAGCAGCGATACTTACCATATGTTTTTCAAGTGTTATCCACTTGAAACCACCACCATGGCGTGCTTTTTCCTCCCTGCTCCGTGTCAAAACAGATGTCGACACGATGGAATAAAGATCTACTTTTTAAACTTTAATCTGATTCTGTCTTAAAAATCATGACATATATATATATATATATATATAGTGGTGGCAAAAATTGTAAACACTTTTTTAAATTGATATTATTTTTAAGTTTGCATGCTTATAAAAAATGTGTTACGTTGCACAAAATGCAAAGGATTTTATATAATTTTAAAGTGAATACAAAAATATATGTTTGTGTATCAGCGTGAACATGCTGTAGAAGTTAACTTCTTTGGCTTATATGTATTGTTGTTTTTGGTTTTGTCGTATATGACAAATGCACTTTTCATAATTGAGGGTTGCCAGAGCCCTGATATGTTGAAATTCTCATTTTAGTCTCCTTTACGACACGCATGAACTTACATCGGGGCTGTTGTATCCCGCTCACCTCACGGAAGACTATAATCATATCATTTTAATACCTGATACTGATGATGAGTTACTTAACGTATGACGTCTCCAATTAAGCTTAATGCAGCTGCATTCAAAGAAAAAATATTTGAAGTTTGAAGTATTTTGCACTTTTCAATTTCTTCGTAAATCTGCAGCATAAAATGTATGCTAAAAGATGATCACTGGAAGGATGATAACTGGATATGCAAACATATAACATTTTATAATAGCTCATTACAATTTTACGATGCAGTCGATTACTTCGACATAATGTTTCGCCCTTTTATAACTATAAACTATTATTTACTTGACTATAATAGTATCTTTTTAATACCTTGTCCTGTTGATGAGTTAATTTTGACCAGATTGTATTTGGTGTTCTTGACGAAGAGATTGTCAGAAGAATCTGTTAGGCTTAACGTATGGCGCCTCCAATTAGGCTTAATGCAGCTGCATTCAAAGAAAAATTTTGAAGATTGAAGTATTTTGCACTTTTCAATTTCTTTTAAAGTCTGCAGCGTAAAATGTATGCTAAGAGATTATCGCTGGAAGGATGATAACTTGATAAAAAACATATAACATTTTATAATAGCTCATTATAATGTCAATCATTATAAATGTAAAGAAAATATGCATCTAGGTACTAGTACAGTTTTGAATGGTTGGCGATATTATTACGTTGTATTATCTGGTGATATCGTACTCCATTACAAGATTTTTCAAATGGGTTTCTTACAGTACAACCACACATTGAGAAATACACCACTTTTTCGATATGCCTTCTGTTGTGACCATTTTAAAGGATTACCTAAACTTGATATATGATTATTTTTAAAGGGAAAAAAAGAGAGAATATATATATTCACCTTATGAACTAGCCTGTGAAACCATCGATTATAAACTATATGCAGCATACTTTGAGATACTTTAGCTGTATCGTCAAATGTAACCATCTACGATCTTAGAAGAATTGAAGTTATTGCCACTTATATGTATTGAATTGTATAATTAAGTTTTATTTTAAAGTAATATTATATATAATTAACAAATTTATCATTATAATTATTATTTCAAACTGTATTTAAAAACGTGGGGAAATTTGGAACTCCATTCCTTTCTACCTTACGTTCATCACGTAACCATAACTGGTAACGCGTAACGAAACTTTTTCCCTACCGTGCCATAAGAAATTAACTTAAAAAAATAATCAAATATTTCATACAGAAAAAAATCATGCTGTAATAACTGCCGATATATATTAAATACTGATGATTGCTGTGAGTTATCAGTGCATAAGGGATTGGACTTTATTTTTTATTACGGCTTCACATCGTTGGTTCATTGAGTTAAAGATAGTCTTAAGCTCTTCTTTCGTTATTACATGATGTCAGGAAACCATTATATCTCATATAGCTCCTTTTTATTTCATGGGTACCTCATTCGGACAAAAGTTTTTAAACAGTGCCACAAGTTTTTGACAGGATTCAGATCAGGACTGTTTTCAGGCTAGGAAAACAATGATATTTTGTCAAAACGCAATGACATCAAATAAAAGAGTAGATTGGATACATGTGTGATGAGAAAGTGGTGTTTCTTATGTTAAAATTACAAGAAAGGTAAGTACTTCAGTGACTATATCTGGAGACAGAAAATTTTGTTTAAGATGTTAGGAGACAAATTTAATAAAAAACAAAGCAAAAAAAAAGACCGAAAAAGATGTCCCTCATCTTTTGATGACAAAAGAACAAAAATACTATGTCTCCAAGATAAAAGAATGTCATGGATAGCAATCAGAGGGGATCTGAGTGATGCTGGTGTTTAAGTCAGTTAAAAAATAATCACGAGAAGATTAGCTGATGTAAGACTAAAAGATAGAATTCTACGAAGAAAGCTGTATCTCAATTTACAGAATCACTAAAAGGATCTGAAGTGGGCAATGGAACACATTAATTGGACAAATGAGTAGTGGTCACAAGTTAAATGGAGGGATGAATTTAAAATATCGTTATTCGGTAGTGATGGCCAAAAATACGTAAGATGTAGAATAGGTGAAATGCTGCAACCTGACTGCATGCACGCAACTGTGAAGTACACACATAGTTTTATGATTCGGTCATGCATGTCAGCAGATGGTATCGGTCATCTTTATATCATCGATGGGACACTGAATGTCAGAAAATATATTGAAAACCCTAACATCTGCCTTCCATCAGGGATCTATTTACCAACTATGCTTCATTTATTTTTCAGCCAGATTCTGTTTATTTTGTATCGTTTTAAGATCTTTGAGTTGTTATTCTGGCCAGGAATCAGTTCTGAACTCAATACTATCGAAAACTTGTGGCACTGTTGACCACTGTTACCCAAATGAAGTAGCCATAAAATGGGAAAAAAAGGAAATAATTGAGAATATAATGGTTTTCTGAGACATTATGTAACAACGAATGAAGAGCTGAAAACTATTTTCAGCTCAATGAAACACCGATGTGAAGTTGTAAATCAAAATAAAAGCTACTCCAGTATAAGCACTGATAACTAACTCACTGTTATCATCAGTATCTAACGTATATTCATAATTATTGCAGCATAATTTTTTAGCGTTACAAATATTTGAATTTTGCTTTGTATAAGGAATTAAGTATTGAATTCTCTTTAAAATGATATAAAATACTTTGCGTTTTGCGCAAAATAAAATATTCTTTAAACATACAAACTGAAAAAAACATAGCAATTTGAAAAAAGCGTTAGAAATTTCAGGCACCACTGCATATGATTTCATGAAAGGGAGACATATATAGGTCATATCGATTATATCATCGTATAACAGTAAATGAGGAGCGTTTAAGGGGAAAAAATCTGGATTCATAGAAATATTTCTTAACGTTTTTCCAGGTATATATGCAAATATGTTTTTGATATATTGACTTTTTAATTTTAATTTCTGCTAATTGCTTACAAATAATAAATTCAATTTATGAAGTTCGTAAAAAATTAAAATATTTTAATGTATTCTTCCTTTTGAACCAACTAAGACTAAAATCTTTAAAATGTGTCCATTTAAAAATGATATTTATTAGAAAATTTCACTTTTACAACTTAATACTATCTGAATTAAAATCAATAAACAACTGTTAAAACAATTTTGGGATCGGACGACTTCTTTAAGGTAAAATTTTAATAGCTTGACTTTTAAAACATATGTTCAATTTATATCAAAATATTTTGTTGGAATTATTATTCGAATAATTGTTACAATATTAATTTCTTATTTATTAATAAAAGAAAGCAGGAAATAACTAAAAAGTAATTCCTTTTTACCGTTAATATATAATTGTAATACATCTTTCATTATATTATAAGAATACATTCCTTTTTAACTTAACTCCAAAGAATCAGAAAAAATTATTTCGTGACAAGTCATTATAAAAAGTTTTGCCGATGTATCAGTGCTTGTTACTTGAAAACTTTTGCTCACCCCGCATTGTTCTAGCAGCACACACTGAAGTTGGTTAACCCTCGCCGGATGCGTCAGATGTCCTGTTCGTTTTCAGATCATTACTAGGGAACGCGGATACTGATTTCAGACGATCTCATTCATTTTCTTTGATTTGTAAGGTTCTTACCTGACATATTCTTCATGTTTTTTCTAACTCGTGAAGTTATTTTTTTTAAAAAAAATGTCTTTTGTAACTGAGACAAGAGATTTCAACAAGATGCTTACATACTTCATCATTACTCTTCAGTGGAAGTTCTGGGAAGTAATGATTTAGTTCTCTGACAAAAAAAGAGCAGAACGGAGAAGTAGCAAGAGAACTACAGAATAAAATTAAATCCTAGATCAGAATGCATTAGTGATTTAACATAAAACTTTCTCTTTCGAATTCATTAAGGCAGTGTTTCTCAAACTGTGGGGCGCGCCTCCTGGGGGGGGGACATGGTAACCCTGCGAGGGGGGCGCGAGCATATTTAAAGTAAAAGGTTTAAAAAATAATTTTTTGGAATGAAGTAAAACAGGATGCTTTCTGACATAATAAAAAATACACATTTACACTGATATAATTTATTTTTATCATCTGGTGATCATCAAAAATAAAAGATTCCACCTTAAATACTCATTAGCCATCTTTGATCCTATAACCAAATTAAACAAATATTTTGTTTGCTTTGCGAACAATATGAGAACGATGAGAGATTTTTTTTTTTTTTTTTACGTTTCTTTTAACGATATCAAAGGATGAGAGATTTTTTATTATGTTTCTTTTACCTAAAATATTACTTTAGATGACCTTCGAACTTACTAATATGGTTATCTCCGTCTTTTTTGGGGAAGTTGTAAATATATATAATATATTTCTGTTTCATCTTTTTCCATGTGAAAGAGTTTTATGATATATGGATAAGCATGAGTATTCTGAAACATATAATGCATAATGAAAAGCGTTTTACACAATTATTTTTTAGAACATGCTCCACTTTCCCCATGAACAATTTTGTAGTTTTGATTGCTGTGTTGTACGACTTATTCTGGTTTATAAATGTAAATAAGCAGAATATTAAAAAAATGGGCATCTGTGATCCCTATTAAAGGAAGTTGAAACTGATCAAGCAATTGAAGAACCTACTGAAATAATGCATATTAATCAAGATATATATATATATATATATATATATATAGCGAAGGTAAATATCAGAAAAGCGTTATATGAAACGTTTGAGTTTAGCTGGAAAATAACGTTCCTGTGTTGTTAGTGAAAAGTTCTGTGATTTATGTCCTTTATTAAGGGCATTATTTATTTGGAATATTTTCTTTATTTTTATTGGATTTTTTTCTCAAATTTTCTACGAAAAATTGAAAAGTCCTTGAAAGTAGGTAAGTATATTTTCTCTTAATTAAATTATTCACTGGAAATATGTGATTTTTATAGTGTATAGTAAAAATAACTATAAAATAAATTATAGTTTTAAAACAAACTAAAAAACACGCTTTAATAGTGAATCGAACTAAAAAAAAAAAAAAAATTATTACTTAAAAGTAAGATATACAAAATTTAATATTTATCTTGTTAATTTGTACGGTTTATAATTATGATCGTATTGTAGCAGCTTTAGCGTCAAAGGGCATTATTATTGCATTCAGTACATTATTAATGTATAAGGGGGCGCGATAAAAATTGTGATTGAAAAGGGGGCGCCAGTAGTGAAAGTTTGAGAACCACTGCATTAAGGTATCCGATTACGTCCGGAACCGTCATTTTAAAAAAGCGCATAAATGGATTATTTTCACGATATTTAGTGTCACTTAGATTAGAATACATGTATAAAATTGTTTTAAGGACATTTTGACAAAAAATGATTTAAATACAGTATTTCGGCAAAAAATTAACTTAAAATAACTTTTTTCAAAATGTTCTCCTCTTGTGAAAAATGCTTCTATTATAATAATATTTTGCCTGTATATAGCTCAGACCTCTGTACAGAAGCTCAACTATGATTTTTGAAAAATTTATATTATTTTTAGAGTTACAACCAATTGAAATAATTATCGGCGATTTTTTCTTAACATTGCTCCCCTCTGTTGTCGTAAAACATGGATAAACCCACTTCTAAGTAATATATTTCAAAAATTCTAGTTGAGCCTCTGTACAAAGGTTTGAGATAAATACAGGCAAAATATTATTATAAGAGAATCATTTCTCATAACAGGATAATGTTTTGAAAATGGGTAATTCCATGTTCATTTTTTTTTGTCAAAACATTGTACTAAATAATTTTTTTATAGTAATAATATTCTTAAAACAATTTTATATACGTTTTCTAATCTACGTGACTCTAAATATTATATAGATTATCCATTTATAAGCTTTTCAAAATCACGGTTCTGAACGTAATCGGATACCTTAAAACAGGAGTAACGGTTTTAATGTATCCGACTACTTGCGAAAGCTTTTTTTTTTTTAAATGGAAACATGATTTTTTGGTAGTTTTTAGATTTATTTAATACATTTAAAGAAAAATATTCCAAAATTAATAAAAGGTAGAGAAATTTCTATTACTAAAATAGGTAAAAATTTACAAAAAAAATTACATAAACGAGGCCCATTCCGAACAAAGTGTTTTTTGAACAAATTTTCAATTTTTCAACTTTGATGTGTTAATTTGCAATTTATTTTTTAAACGACCTTCAAAATAAAAGATACATTTATTCTTACAATAACTAGAGCCCTTTATTATAGTTATTATATGAAATTGCTTTAAAAAACCAGTAATTATATTCACATAAGGGACTGTAAATTTAGTAATAAAATAGTGATTGATGAATCTGAAGGGTAAAACATTTCTACTATTATACAGAACATACACGAAAAATTTCAGTTATTTATTTTAAAAAAATTTTGAGCAATCACTGTTCTTGTTTGAGCATTTTCAAAAAAAAAAAAACACATTTCAAGTAAAACGCATTTTAATGTATGACATATTGCTTAAGGTAGTAGCATCTGCTTTTACTGAAACACTTGTAGTATTTGTTCTACTGAATAGAAAATAATAATCTTGGTATTTTGATAAAGTTAATAAGATGGGTTAGAACATAAAATCATAAAAAATATGAGTCCCTCTTTTGCAAAATGATACTTTCAGGTTAGTCGGATACCTTTAAATCATATTGCTCGATACTTTTGAATTTCTATGTATTATTTCTATGTATGTCTCCTTGAACACATATATATTTAAAAAATTACTTTTCACTCAAAAACATATAGAAGCTTTTAATAAAATAACAACACTCAAAAATTCGAAAACACTTGATTTTTATTTTATGTATAACATAATAATCTAAATTAATATAAAATAAAATTTCACTTGCGGCTATTAGAAAGAATCTTAGAATTAGCTTTACACAAGCAACACGTTCTCGTTTTATATGTAATTTATAAATTCTAAGGTTGAATAAAAGTAATTCAGGATCAATTTAACTAGATAATTGGAAGAAATTTAGGAAAAACTGAAGTAAATTTTTACATAAATATTGTTAAGCATATAAAAAGATAAGCCAATTTTTTTTTATTATCTACTTATACGGTCCCATAAAATATTTCGGTTATTTAAAATAACAGAAAATAATTTCCCTAAATTTAAAGAAAAATACAAATCAATTACATTCATCATTATTGTAAATATATTACATAGACCCCTATTGTAAATATGTGGTTCCATGCCACAAGTCTGAGGTTCTACCCCCGGGCTAGGCAAAGTCGACTCAGCCTTTCATCCCTTCAGTGGGTTGATAAATGACTACCAATCTTGCTTGAGAACTAAACACTGGGGAATTTGCCTCAAACTGGCCACCTGATCGGAACATCTGCTCATGTACCTCAGCGCCCAAGGTCACGTTAACTGAGACGGGCTAAGTAGACCATTATCCTCTATGAGATGTTGCGCTACTGATTTTTTTTATTGTAAATATATTCTGTAGATTCTTATCGCAAATATATTACATAGATTTTTATTGTAAATATATTACATTGATCATTATTGTAAATATATTACGTAATTCCTTATCGCATATATATTATAATCTGGTTTTTTATTCTGAAATGAAATTTTAAAACTAAATTGGTTATTACTAGTTGTAAATATATTAAAATGTGTGTGAAAAAGAAGTATGAGTGTATTCTGGAGACCTTAAATTATTTTCCTATATTTTACATGCATCGGGATTTAGCAATAAACTTTCAAATAAGGGTATAAACTATTAATTTAAATGCTTTACTTCCTTTCATCATAAGTGTAATTGAAACTTTCAAATAAAAGTTTAAACCATGAAAAACATTTTTTTTTGTCAGATTAGATTTAGCATTATACTTAGTAATTTAGCTTGCTTTTATTTAAAAAAAAATATCGATTTAAATTAAATATTACATAAATTAGATAATTTTGGATCTTTTCCTTCTACACATATTTATTTGTTTAAATAAACTTTGAAAATTCAATTCGTCTTTTTTTGTTATAAAATCATATATTTTAAGTAACCCACTCTCGCACACAATTTAGTACAGCATATATTTAGCAAAATATTTTAACCAAGCGTTATTAAAATGCTGAAATGTGTATACAAGTATACAAAAACTCATTTGTGTATTTTTAGGTATGCAACAAAAATATTTTTTAAGGTTTTCAATCAAAATTTCAATAATTAAAGACTTTCTGAATTAAAGAAGCTTCATTTCGATGAAATTAAATTCATTCAAAACAATTAATAATGGGAAAGTATCAAATCCATTATAAAAGAAAGACATAAGGAAGTGTTTATCAAACTTTCAATATTTGCGACCCAATATTCAATCATAATTTTTATCACACCCCCAACTCCGTCCGAATTTAATTTTTTAAATTCTACCGGCATAAATAAACATCTTGTTCAGCCAAAGCGTTAATTGCCCCGGACGTATATATACGCCTTTGCATAGTACGATATTTTCTGTGGCACTGCTACATTTAAAATCATTTCAAAGGCTTTGGAATGTAATAAAAGGATTTACTTATTCCAGAGAAGATTTGATTATTTATTCTTTTTCTCACCCCCCTCCCCAATACAATACACGCGCGCACCTATGTGGAAAACAGTAGTATTGTTGCGCGTAACTTTTAGTCGGCAGTTAAGAGATTAATTATAAACGCACAAATTATCAAGATGAGTGTTAATTTTTGTGTATAAATTTATACACGACAAGCCCATAGGGTCACTGGTAATTATTAAATTTGTTCTTTTAACTTACTAATGTTAAATAAATTTTAAAATATATTGTGTAGTGATACATTTATAAGTGTATTATAACAAAGCAAATGCGTGTTTTATTTTGTATTATATCAGAATATAATGCTTGTTTACTTTCAACAAATTAATATAACTTTTTTTTAAAAAAAAACCTTTTTTTTTTTACTTTTTAATTTGCTCGCGCTCCTCCTCGCAGAATTATTACACCTCCGTAGAGAAGCGCGCCCCACATTTTGAGAAACGCAAGCATAAGGTGATTGGAAAATGGTTTGATTAGAATATCTAAAGATAATAATGAATAAGCAGTAAAAGTCATTTCTTTTCCTACCAAGATTTAATTCGTAAATTTGGTTACATTTGTATCGCTACCATTAGTATTACTGTTTCTTGGAAAGTGAGTATCTATTTATTTTTCGAGCCCTCTTTTGTGCCTTTTTTTGCACAATGCATTCGAGTATATTTACTGAAAGATTCTAAACTACTCCTGAATGCACCCCACCAACATAAATATTAAAACACTTGAAGCACAATCACTTTGCGAGCCATCTGCCTCTTCACGATCTTTCTGATTTCACCTGCACCTACATAAATATTAATGTATCAATTGGTTATTCTACCGAATACGCTATAGATTATTTTTGTTTGTTTGTTTCTTTCTTTCATCTAAAGAAAAACAATAAAAGGTAAAAAAAACCAACAAAAATTTATTTGACTGTATATTTATAGAAATAGTGAATTCGATTATAGAATTGAAATTAATTGAAATGAATTAATTAATTGAATTAATTGAAAATATCTGTACAATATATAATTTTCTTAAGAAATTTTACCTTCTCTAACTCCAGAAACAACCTAACTCAATGGCGCAATAGCCCATGAGGGCCAAGACCTACTGTGCCCAACTCAGTATATGTGACCTTGGGTCATGAGGGCAGGATCAAATATCGCTGTCAGGTGGTCAGTCTGACGCGAATCCCCAGTGGTCTGTTCCCAGTCAAGCTTGGCATTCATTTATGGACCCACTGAAGGGATGAAAGGCTGAGACAACCTTCCCCTGGCTGGGGGTTTGAACCTCGCACCTGTGGTGAGGAAGCGTGATGCACTAACCATTCAGCCATAGGGTTAAGAATAACTAGAGAAGAGAATAACTCCAGAAATGAGATTAATTTAAGTATTTAAATAGTCTGACAATATTTGTTCTTTATTCTTTTCTTTAATGATTTTGTGCACAGGGTGTTGCCTAATTTCCCCAACAAATTCAGAAGGGTGAAAGTAAACAACACGAGGAAGACAAATCACTATTAAACATGGGTTTGCAAACTACTTTTGGTCGGAAAAAAAATTCAAAAATGGTTATGAAGGATGTGATGTATAGTGGAATTAAAAGGGACATTGAGAGGTAAGAAATACATTTATTAGATGTAAGGTTTTTTTACAATGCGAACAATGTATCACAGCTCGACGTCAAAAAATGCAGCCAAACTTTTTTGAATGTATCCGACAATCCTTCGTCCGTCGGTGTTAGTAGTGCTATGATATACGCAGCCGCGACTTCGAACAATTCCTGTAACAATCACTTGGTGTTCTATTTCTGACGTTGAGCTGTGATATATATTGTAAACATGCTTCGCGTTTAATGAATATATTTCTTAAGTCCTTTTGCCATTTTAAATTACACTATACACCACAACCTTCATAACTTCTTTTGAGAATTACTCCGACCAAACGTGGTTTGCGACACCATGTTCTATGATGGTTTGTCATCCCCATGCTGCGAACTAACATCCCTCTAAAGGTCTCGGTCGAATTTGGTATTATCTTGCCCACTCTGCTTAAGAACATGTGTAGTAAATATTTACATGCTTAGTACTTAATATTATTGCAATATTTTCTTTTGGGGGAGTAAGTTATATTTAATACATTTTTCATTTGTTACGCTTGTATTTTCTATATTGCTATGCAGTTGAAAACCTCACCATACAATAATGTCTGGCCAAGGTATATATGCGACAAAAAAGAGAAAGAGAGAGTACTAAATTTGAAGAAATATTTCTAGCTAACATGAAAGGAAAGAAGGAAATGAAAAGGATTTTGTGAATTTTCAGACTTCTTTAATTCGAACTTACATTTGAAATTCCCTACTAAAAATATATTTAAGAGTTATTTTTTATGAGGGACTCTTTTAGAAGAATAAAATACTTAATATATTTTCAAGATTCATAAATAAAACCATTTCTTCATATGTTATATATTTGTTAGTTAATAAAAGTTATGTATATATGTTTTTCTGTATATATATATACTATAATCCAATATAAAAAATTCAATATATAACTATATACATATACATACACATATAAATAAATTTATACATATATATATAAGTAAAACAATTCTTGAATATGAAATCAAAGAGATAAAAAATATAAAATAGAAAAGTAAAAGAGTATATACAATAGCCAGAATTAGAATCTGTTAAGAAATCATAATTAGGCTATAAGCGTAATTGCTTACAATAATGAAAAACAGCAGTAATTCATAAATTTCTTCTATATTTAGGCGCAATGCAGCCAAGAATATAAAAGTAAATATAATCCAATATAAAAAAATTTCAATATATAACTATGTACATATACATACACATATAAATAAATTTATACATATATATAAGTAAAACATTTCTTGAATATGAAATCAAAGAGATAAAAAAAAATAAAATAGAAAAGTAAAAGAGTATATATAATAGCCAAAATTAGAATCTGTTAAAAAATCATAATTAGGCTATAAGCGTAATTGCTTACAATAATGAAAAACAGTAGTAATTCATAAATTTCTTCTATATTTAGGCGCAATGCAGCCAAGAATATAAAAGTAAATATAATCGAATATAAAAAAATTTCAATATATAACTATGTACATATACATACACATATAAATAAAATTATACATATATATAAGTAAAACATTTCTTGAATATGAAATCAAAGAGATAAAAATAAATAAAATAGAAAAGTAAAAGAGTATATACAATAGCCAAAATTAGAATCTGTTAAGAAATCATAATTAGGCTATAAGCGTAATTGCTTACAATAATGAAAAACAGTAGTAATTCATAAATTTCTTCTATATTTAGGCGCAATGCAGCCAAGAATATAAAAGTAAATATAATCGAATATAAAAAAATTTCAATATATAACTATGTACATATACATACACATATAAATAAAATTATACATATATATAAGTAAAACATTTCTTGAATATGAAATCAAAGAGATAAAAAAATAAATAAAATAGAAAAGTAAAAGAGTATATACAATAGCCAAAATTAGAATCTGTTAAGAAATCATAATTAGGCTATAAGCGTAATTGCTTACAATAATGAAAAACAGTAGTAATTCATAAATTTCTTCTATATTTAGGCGCAATGCAGCCAAGAATATAAAAGTAAATATAATCGAATATAAAAAATTTCAATATATAACTATGTACATATACATACACATATAAATAAAATTATACATATATATAAGTAAAACATTTCTTGAATATGAAATCAAAGAGATAAAAAATAAATAAAATAGAAAAGTAAAAGAGTATATACAATAGTCAAAATTAGAATCTGTTAAGAAATCATAATTAGGCTATAAGCGTAATTGCTTACAATAATGAAAAACAGTAGTAATTCATAAATTTCTTCTATATTTAGGCGCAATGCAGCCAAGAATATAAAAGTAAATATAATCGAATATAAAAAAATTTCAATATATAACTATGTACATATACATACACATATAAATAAAATTATACATATATATAAGTAAAACATTTCTTGAATATGAAATCAAAGAGATAAAAAATAAATAAAATAGAAAAGTAAAAGAGTATATACAATAGTCAAAATTAGAATCTGTTAAGAAATCATAATTAGGCTATAAGCGTAATTGCTTACAATAATGAAAAACAGTAGTAATTCATAAATTTCTTCTATATTTAGGCGCAATGCAGCCAAGAATATAAAAGTAAATATAATCGAATATAAAAAAAAATTTCAATATATAACTATGTACATATACATACACATATAAATAAAATTATACATATATATAAGTAAAACATTTCTTGAATATGAAATCAAAGAGATAAAAAAATAAATAAAATAGAAAAGTAAAAGAGTATATACAATAGCCAAAATTAGAATCTGTTAAGAAATCATAATTAGGCTATAAGCGTAATTGCTTACAATAATGAAAAACAGTAGTAATTCATAAATTTCTTCTATATTTAGGCGCAATGCAGCCAAGAATATAAAAGTAAATATAATCGAATATAAAAAAATTTCAATATATAACTATGTACATATACATACACATATAAATAAAATTATACATATATATAAGTAAAACATTTCTTGAATATGAAATCAAAGAGATAAAAAAATAAATAAAATAGAAAAGTAAAAGAGTATATACAATAGTCAAAATTAGACTCTGTTAAGAAATCATAATTAGGCTATAAGCGTAATTGCTTACAATAATGAAAAACAGTAGTAATTCATAAATTTCTTCTATATTTAGGCGCAATGCAGCCAAGAATATAAAAGTAAATATAATCGAATATAAAAAAATTTCAATATATAACTATGTACATATACATACACATATAGATAAATTTATACATATATATAAGTAAAACATTTCTTGAATATGAAATCAAAGAGATAAAAAAATAAATAAAATAGAAAAGTAAAAGAGTATATACAATAGCCAAAATTAGAATCTGTTAAGAAATCATAATTAGGCTATAAGCGTAATTGCTTACAATAATGAAAAACAGTAGTAATTCATAAATTTCTTCTATATTTAGGCGCAATGCAGCCAAGAATATAAAAGTAAATATAATCGAATATAAAAAATTTCAATATATAACTATATACATATACATACACATATAGATAAATTTATACATATATATAAGTAAAACATTTCTTGAATATGAAATCAAAGAGATAAAAAAATAAATAAAATAGAAAAGTAAAAGAGTATATACAATAGCCAAAATTAGAATCTGTTAAGAAATCATAATTAGGCTATAAGCGTAATTGCTTACAATAATGAAAAACAGTAGTAATTCATAAATTTCTTCTATATTTAGGCGCAATGCAGCCAAGAATATAAAAGTAAATATAATCGAATATAAAAAAATTTCAATATATAACTATATACATATACATACACATATAGATAAATTTATACATATATATAAGTAAAACATTTCTTGAATATGAAATCAAAGAGATAAAAAAATAAATAAAATAGAAAAGTAAAAGAGTATATACAATAGCCAAAATTAGAATCTGTTAAGAAATCATAATTAGGCTATAAGCGTAATTAACTTACAATAATGAAAAACAGTAGTAATTCATAAATTTCTTCTATATTTAGGCGCAATGCAGCCAAGAATATAAAAGTAAATATAATCGAATATAAAAAAATTTCAATATATAACTATATACATATACATACACATATAGATAAATTTATACATATATATAAGTAAAACATTTCTTGAATATGAAATCAAAGAGATAAAAAAATAAATAAAATAGAAAAGTAAAAGAGTATATACAATAGCCAAAATTAGAATCTGTTAAGAAATCATAATTAGGCTATAAGCGTAATTGCTTACAATAATGAAAAACAGTAGTAATTCATAAATTTCTTCTATATTTAGGCGCAATGCAGCCAAGAATATAAAAGTAAATATAATCGAATATAAAAAATTTCAATATATAACTATATACATATACATACACATATAGATAAATTTATACATATATATAAGTAAAACATTTCTTGAATATGAAATCAAAGAGATAAAAAAATAAATAAAATAGAAAAGTAAAAGAGTATATACAATAGCCAAAATTAGAATCTGTTAAGAAATCATAATTAGGCTATAAGCGTAATTGCTTACAATAATGAAAAACAGTAGTAATTCATAAATTTCTTCTATATTTAGGCGCAATGCAGCCAAGAATATAAAAGTAAATATAATCGAATATAAAAAATTTCAATATATAACTATGTACATATACATACACATATAGATAAATTTATACATATATATAAGTAAAACATTTCTTGAATATGAAATCAAAGAGATAAAAAAATAAATAAAATAGAAAAGTAAAAGAGTATATACAATAGCCAAAATTAGAATCTGTTAAGAAATCATAATTAGGCTATAAGCGTAATTGCTTACAATAATGAAAAACAGTAGTAATTCATAAATTTCTTCTATATTTAGGCGCAATGCAGCCAAGAATATAAAAGTAAATATAATCGAATATAAAAAATTTCAATATATAACTATGTACATATACATACACATATAAATAAATTTATACATATATATAAGTAAAACATTTCTTGAATATGAAATCAAAGAGATAAAAAAATAAATAAAATAGAAAAGTAAAAGAGTATATACAATAGCCAAAATTAGAATCTGTTAAGAAATCATAATTAGGCTATAAGCGTAATTGCTTACAATAATGAAAAACAGTAGTAATTCATAAATTTCTTCTATATTTAGGCGCAATGCAGCCAAGAATATAAAAGTAAATATAATCGAATATAAAAAATTTCAATATATAACTATGTACATATACATACACATATAAATAAATTTATACATATATATATAAGTAAAACAATTCTTGAATATGAAATCAAAGAGATAAAAAAATATAAAATAGAAAAGTAAAAGAGTATATACAATAGCCAAAATTAGAATCTGTTAAGAAATCATAATTAGGCTATAAGCGTAATTGCTTACAATAATGAAAAACAGTAGTAATTCATAAATTTCTTCTATATTTAGGCGCAATGCACCCAAGAATATAAAAGTAAATATAATCGAATATAAAAAAATTTCAATATATAACTATGTACATATACATACACATATAAATAAATTTATACATATATATATAAGTAAAACAATTCTTGAATATGAAATCAAAGAGATAAAAAAATAAATAAAATAGAAAAGTAAAAGAGTATATACAATAGCCAAAATTAGAATCTGTTAAGAAATCATAATTAGGCTATAAGCGTAATTGCTTACAATAATGAAAAACAGTAGTAATTCATAAATTTCTTCTATATTTAGGCGCAATGCAGCCAAGAATATAAAAGTAAATATAATCGAATATAAAAAAATTTCAATATATAACTATGTACATATACATACACATATAAATAAATTTATACATATATATAAGTAAAACATTTCTTGAATATGAAATCAAAGAGATAAAAAAAAATAAATAAAATAGAAAAGTAAAAGAGTATATACAATAGCCAAAATTAGAATCTGTTAAGAAATCATAATTAGGCTATAAGCGTAATTGCTTACAATAATGAAAAACAGTAGTAATTCATAAATTTCTTCTATATTTAGGCGCAATGCAGCCAAGAATATAAAAGTAAATATAATCGAATATAAAAAAATTTCAATATATAACTATGTACATATACATACACATATAAATAAATTTATACATATATATATAAGTAAAACAATTCTTGAATATGAAATCAAAGAGATAAAAAAATATAAAATAGAAAAGTAAAAGAGTATATACAATAGCCAAAATTAGAATCTGTTAAGAAATCATAATTAGGCTATAAGCGTAATTGCTTACAATAATGAAAAACAGTAGTAATTCATAAATTTCTTCTATATTTAGGCGCAATGCAGCCAAGAATATAAAAGTAAATATAATCGAATATAAAAAAATTTCAATATATAACTATGTACATATACATACACATATAAATAAATTTATACATATATATATAAGTAAAACAATTCTTGAATATGAAATCAAAGAGATAAAAAAATATAAAATAGAAAAGTAAAAGAGTATATACAATAGCCAAAATTAGAATCTGTTAAGAAATCATAATTAGGCTATAAGCGTAATTGCTTACAATAATGAAAAACAGTAGTAATTCATAAATTTCTTCTATATTTAGGCGCAATGCAGCCAAGAATATAAAAGTAAATATAATCGAATATAAAAAAATTTCAATATATAACTATATACATATACATACACATATAGATAATTGATTTGATTTGATTTAATATTAACGTCGCACTGTTCAGCTACACGAGGGCTTTTGGCGACGGACCACGTAATTTTGAACCATGGTCAAGTGACGTGGACGACACCTGAGCTGGCACCCCCTCTCCTAACTACCACACCACACCAACGGGAGGACGTTTCAGCTCTCGACAGATTTAACGTGCATCGCTGCCCTACACGGCGGGTCTTTAGTGGTACTGGGATCGAACTCGTGACCAGGCAAGCCACGATCCGATACCTATACCACTCGGCTACCGCGGCCTTACACATATAGATAAATTTATACATATATATAAGTAAAACATTTCTTGAATATGAAATCAAAGAGATAAAAAAATAAATAAAATAGAAAAGTAAAAGAGTATACACAATAGCCAAATTTAGAATCTGTTAAAAAATCATAATTAGGCTATAAGCGTAATTGCTTACAATAATGTATATATATATATATATATATATATATATATATATATATATATATATATATATATATATTCTCAAAGTCAGTGACGCAACAATCCATGAGGGCCTACTGTGCCCATCCCAGTATATGTATATATATATTATTTGATAAAGTATTACTTTTTTGAAAAGCATATCAAAGAAAAACACTTTCCTATTGAAATTATAAAATTTAGTATTTTCGAAAAACTATCAAATTAAAAATAGAATAAAATTCAATTCTAATTTCATTAAGGGGAAACATTTAAATATTCAAATGAAACAAGTAGATACAATTAGCAATTAAATTATAAATTTAATCTTAAAATGAAAGCAAAAAAATAATAATGCTTTTTGAGTTATTTTTATATAAAGATTTAATTATATATAAATTAAAAGTAAAATAGTAAAATAGGTTTTAAGAATTAAGTTTTTAATATTCTTAACCGTATTTAAATGATAATTTAGGTGTCAAGACATTATGATCTGTAATTTTATTTAGCAATGCTAAATTTAACATTATTTTTCTTTAAAAAAATTAACATGCTATATATTTTACTTTTAAATTAAACCCATTTTGTAACACAATTTTATTTTAAATACTGATATGATTTTTCATTATTAATTAGACTATATTTTTATTAATAACGGCAAGTCCACATATTTAATATTTGAACAGAATATGTTATGTTTCAATCAACAAATTCATAGTAAATTAGCTCAGATATGGAAAATAGCGAGAAAGCATTTTTTGATTGTATGATTTTACATTTTTTATAATAATAGTTAAAATTTGGCTCTTTAATTATTTATAGGATATTAATGCAACCTAATATTATAATTCCGAATATTTTTCATTAAATAAAATAAATGTATGGCATAAATTATGCTTTATCAAACTTGAATGAAACACGTGTCATTTTAATAATTGTTTTATTTACAGAAGAAATATTTGCAACTGAAAGGATAGTTCAATATTGAAAGCTTAAAATTTCTAATCTGAAGCTTAACAATTTACACGAAATAGAAAATGATATTAATAATTTACAATTCAAAGTAACAGTAATAGTGAAAAAATGAAACATAACTCGATGATGGGCATAAATATATAACATAAGACGAAAAAGATCATTTTTTCTTATTGTAAAATAATACAAACTCTTAAAGTAGCCATTTCTCTGAAACAAATAATATTTAGATACATACAGAAATCTAATTTGCTTATGCTCATATTTTCTTTGTTTTTAAAGGTGTCATTTTTATATCCACTGTATAACGCGCAAGTATAAATTTTGATCGCATTTTTTGTGTTGAATGTGCGCGTTATATGCCAAATTATACGGTAATTGTAAAATAAAGTACATTCATTCAGCTTTTATATTTCCATACGGTTAAGTATTCAGTACAAATGTTTCAGTTCCTTAGAATAAACTTAATTTTTTTAAAAAATTGTCTGAAATGCAATTCTGGTGTTGAATTAAAATTTTCATTGAAATATTTTTTTCCATAGATCCTTTCAAAAACAAATTGCCTCCATATAAGTCATGATTATAATATTAACGATAAATTCCAAATTCATTACTTTAAAAGTGTAAAGGTATTCAAAATATGACTTCATCCTTTACTTAGTTGTAAAATAAAATAGGATTTAAATTTAAAATCATAACTTTTTTTAAAAAAAATAGAGTACTTATTAATCATATTAATTAATCATATCTAATTAATCATATAAATCATTCATTATAATCATATTATCATATATAATTAATCATATAATTCTATTAATCTAATTAATCATATTATAAATTATTACTACCTGGTACCAAAACATAATATCTAATTTTCTTGATTCATAATATCTAATTTGTTTGATAATTTTTTTACTTTTAAACAGACTTTTTTGGTTTCGTTTTTCCATGAAATTATTTCAAACCTTTTGAGTATTTATGAGAATCTTGTGTCTAGGCCGGCTCTAGCAGTTTTGCCTCCCCGGACAAAAATGAAGAATGCCGCCTCTCTTTCTCCAATGCCGCCTCTCTCTCTCTCTCTCTCTCTCTCTATATATATATATATATTATTTTAAGTATCAAATGATTCAAAACAACTCGAAATTAAGGAATAATTTATTTGTATTATATCAAACGAGTGAAATGTAAGAGAAAGAATCGTCCATTTCAGAAGGCCAATATCTTCGAAAAATAGTCTGCGGTTAGTGGGGATCCCAAGCGTATGTTTCAACTTATACTAACTACCTACCCTCAGGACCAAAATAAAACACCTCCTGTAACTCTCTATCTATCAGAACCTCTTACAACCCTTGTCCTCTTTTAGATAGCTGATACCGGACATCGTAAGGGTGAAAATAATGCCAGTAGTGAGCTCACTCCGGGATGGGAAAAAATTTAGAAGTGAGAGATGTAACCATATTAAATCTCATGCTTTAACATAACTCCCGCCTCAAACCCTTCAAGTTTAAACACAAAAGAAAACTGTCATTAAATATACCATGCACAAAATAAAAAATAAGAAACGTTAAATGCAATACCAAATTCACACCCAATAATATTTCAGAACATATATCAAATTCATTGTAACAAAAAAATGTATTTTTCAAATTCGATCCAAATGCCGCCCCGGGCAGGGGTCCGGATTGTCCAGCCCTAGAGCACGCCCCTGCTTGTATTGTCTTATATAATTTTGCATTCTCTTAAAGGAAAACAATACTTTTTCCGTGGATAAGATTCGGTCAAAACTCAAATAAGTTATTTTATCAAAATTATTCTGTGTATTACTCTCAATAACCTCACAAAATTTGGAAGCTGTAAGTTACTAAAATTCAAAATTCTGATAATTTTCATGTACTTTTCTATTTACAATCCAATGAAAAATAAAAATTTCAAGTTGATTTATACCAGGAAGAGAAAATCACTTGCTTGTTATCATTTTTAAATTCTAATACAATTTTTCTGTTGTGTGAAATGCTTTGATATTTTTCTTTATGCTATTCGCCCATGTAACTAACGTTGATATACATATTTGAATCAAACAATTCTTATATATTTATAAATAGTTTATTTCATAGAATTTAAACGTTTTTCGAGAAATTTTTCAATAAGCCCTCATAAAAAAATGCATACTAATATCAATTATGTTTGCAGAAAATCCGCACTAACTTTTGTCATCATAGTTCAACGTCCTTGTAAATAAAATTTCATGTTTATAAGTCAATTATTGTAGAAGTAGAGTAGCATTATAAAATATTTGTATACATTTTTAAATTTCTCCTTAAAGCAGCGTTTCTTAAACTGCGGAGTGCACACCCCTTGGGGGCCGTAACAACTCTACAAAGGAGGCGCGAGCATATTGAAAAGTCGAAAACAAAATTTTATTTCATTAAATTTGTTAATTTACCTTCAGTAAATTAATAAATGCATTTTGACACAATATAAATAAAATACATATTTACACTGATATATTACACTTATAAATGTATCAGAGCTGCACAATGTATTTTATAATAAATCAAACAGTGCAAAGTTAAGAACAAGTTTAATAATTACCAGTGACCCCATGAGCTTGTCATATATATAAAATTATATACAAAAGTTAACACTTATCTTGATAATTTCTGCAGTTTATATTTAATCACTTAGCTGCCTATTAAAAGATACGCGATTCACCTCCCAATGTCAGCCGTTTTCCAAGTAAGCGTCCTTATGCAATGTATTGGGGGGGAGTAAGGAATACAGAAGCAAATAATCTGAAATAAGTAAATCCTTCGCAAACACTGTCAAGATCCTTTTACTGCGTTCCAAAGCCTTCAGAATAATTTTATGGATAGCAGTGCGCAGAAAAGATTGTACTTTGGAAAGACGTATATATACGTCCAGGACAATTAACGCATTAGATGAGCGAGTAGTTTATATACGCCGGTGGCCCTTAAGAAGTTAAAGTCGTATTGAAGCTTTAAAGTCAAAGTATAGTCTTCTTGAATTCAATACATTGTTATTGTATGGGGGGATGCGATGAAAATTTTGATTGAATATTGTGTCACAAATATTGAAACTTTGAGAAGACTTGCCTTAAAAGATTTATTAGCTTTTTGTAACATTTTGAGCAAAAAAAATTGTTTTACTTAGTACATATACATATTTTACAAGCAAAAAAAAACCCTGTGAAAACCACTATATAAATCAAAGATTTTAGTATAAACCGTGCGATGTTCCTTCAAATAATTTAATGGGAAACGATCACCAGTTACAATTATCTTTATTAGAGCTGTGAAGTGTTTTCATTTTTATAATTTTTTTTTATGCCATTCAAAATAGAAAATATTTTGCATTTTCTAAAATTAAGCGCCCATTGTAGTTTGTAACATAAAAATATTCTTTTCCGTTTTTTATTCTATTTAGAAATAATCTAAAACCCTTTACAAAATTCCTTGGTGAAAAAGAAAATTATGCAGTAGGATTAAATATTTAGAGTAGACATTTCTAAATAAAATTATTCAAATATTCCTCATTTTTGTTTTTGTTATTAGAGAACTGTCCTGATATTCTCTAATCTACCGTGAATGAATACATATAAGTTATTACGTTGATAAATGATATCAGAAAAAAGCCTGATACAATTTATCAGAATTTTAGATTAACTCATAATGGAAAATAAATAGACACCAATCGATGCCTGTAATAAAATACATGATTATAACTGTCTCATTAATTTTGAGTAAAAATAGGACTTCCTTCGGAGTAAAGATTATTTTTATGTTGTAACCTCAATAAATAAATGATACTAACTTTTCAAAATGAACTAAAGTGTGTTTTATTCGATATTTTTTTATTATATAAAGTAAACATTAGTATTAATATATCTCTAAATTTACACTACTCGCCATTAAACCTGCTGCAGCAGGAAGAAACGCAAAAAACAAAATGATACTTATTGGGCAAATATATTATATTGGCAATAGCAAGTGATTAAAATTTCAAGAAATTTGGGTGCATCGATCCTAAGATATCAGTACCCAGAACAACCACCACTACCAATAATAACAGCACTTATACGCCTGAGCATTAAGTCAGAGACTGGATGCCATGCACAGGTTCAGACGCCTATGAAGCTTCTACACAGTATCACAGTTAATCAATTGTAATCACTGGTGTATAATGACGAACCAGTCACTAGGCAACCATGGACTAGGCGTTTTCTATTGGCGAGATTTCTGGTGACCGTGTAAGCCAGGGCAACAGCCAAACTTTTCCGTATCAAGGAAGATCCGTACAATAGCGGCAACATGCGGTCGTGCATTATTCTGATGAAGCGAAAAGTTCTGCAGGGCTTGAGTAAAGGGTCGAATCACGAGTCATAACACACCAGAAATGTAACGTGCTCTGTTCAAAGTGCCAGCAGTGCGAACAAAAGGTGGTCGAGATGCGTGTCCAATGGCACCCTATACCATCACGCCGGGTGGTGGGCCAGTATTACGATTGACGAATGCACACTGCCAATATTCATTCACCACGATGCAGCAAAACACGGATACGACCATCTCGATGATGTAAGCAGACCTGCATTTATCTAAAAAAATTAAGTCTCGCCATTCGTGAGTCCAGGTTCGTCGGGGATCATACCATTGAAGACGCTTCTGTCTGTGATGCAGCGTCAAGTATAGCTGCAGCCATGGTCTCCAAGCAGAGAGTCCATAAAGCTGCAATTGTCATCAAACTGTTCATGCAGATGTTTGTTGTCTTGAAAATGATCTCAATTCTGGACTCAGGGCTCGTAACGTGGCTGCACATCACAAGACAGACCTGCGGGTTACATGCCTGTTTTCTCGGCTGCTAGTGATAGAGAGCCGTTGAGATCCAGCGCAATGTTCCGTATTACCGTCCTAAGTCCATCAATTCCATATTCTGCTATTAGTCATTGGATCTCGTTCGACGCAAGCAGCAATACTGCGATACGATAAACCGTAACCCCCCCCCCACCCGCTACGCTACAATTCGACCTTTATCAAAGTCAGAAACGAGCTGGTTCAAACTTCTGCTTCTTACATGAGGCATCACAACAACGTTTCATATGGCAACAATGTTCAAATGCAATTTGTGTATGAGAAAACGGCTGAACAATTTCCTCATTTAAACACTTTTTATTTGTCGCTACCGGCACCTGCTTTATCTGAATGCGCTTAAAGGCTAATCATTTACATATCAGCACCTTCTTCCTGTCGTTTAAATTTCACATCTGTAGCATGTCGCTTTCTTGGTGTAGCAATTTTAATGGCCAGTAGTGTACATTTTATAGCAGATTAGATTAGTTATATTCAAATTAAAATTTATACTTTTTAAATGAAAATATTTCTTGCTTTTCCTTGTTCAGATTTTAAAATTGAAGTAATAATAATATCCAGTGGTCACAAGTGGTAGCGTATCACGCTGCAGCACCACAGGTCCGGGCAAGGTCGACTTAGCCTTTCATCCCTACTGCAGTGGGTCGATAATTGAGTACCAAGCTTGTATGGGTACTTAAACACTGGGGGCCTGCCTTCAGACTGACAACCTGATCGGGAAATCTGGTCATGCACCTCAGTGGTTTCGTACATCTGTAATTGGCGGTCCTTTGAACATAAAATAGGTAGCATTATTTGTACAATATCTTAGAAGGTGAATACTTTTAAAAAAATGTTTTATGCACTTTTATTGTTCTTGAAATTCAACTCATTCATCTTGACTTTTTCAAGGGGAATCATAAACAGATGTTTGTTAAAAATACCTTCAAGTTCTGTACTGTAGTGTGTAAAAGATAAATACTAAATGTACATCCAAACGCTTAGTATTTATCTTTTTTTAATAAAAACTGGCCATCAATGAGTTGTCAATCTTAAAAAATGAAGAAAAAATATTAATAAATATTTGTTTTAATAAACTGTGTACTCCTATTACCATGAAAGTTAAATTTTAGCTTGTGTATAAGTAACTAGACAACAAGTTTAATACTTCCATCGCTAATTTAATATGGCTTTTTGATTCATTTATAAGTCTTTGTTTAAGTTCCTAGAAGTTAGAAATTAAAGTAAAATCAGCGATTTAATCTTGAATGAATTTAATGTGTTTACATTTTTTGTAATGACAGAGTTTGGGATAAATTTCAAGCCTCCCAAAAGACTAAAATTTAATTTAGTGAGATACGTAATCACACACACACACACACACACAAGAATATAGAAAGTGAAAAATAATGAACCGAACATTTTTTTATCTTCCTAAAACTTTTTTTCGATTATGGGTCTGAGTTTTGTTTTTTCTCATTTTAGTTTGAAAAGAAACCGTAATAGAAGTAGAAGCTTTAATTTTTTATGACTAATATCGCAGATATATAAATTATATCAGTGTAAATGTGCATTTTTTTATGCCAGAAAGTATTTTGTTTTACTTCATTCCAGTAAATAAATTTTTTTTAATCTTTTATTTTCGATATGCTCGCGCCCCCCTTGTACGTTTATCGCGCCCTCCCTAGGGGGCGCGCCCCACAGTTTGAGAAACACTGACTTAAATGTATGGTACATTGCAAGATTTATCAACTAGGGAACAATCTAGTAGTGCCGTTTCACGTACATTATATTGTCATTCATTTGTGTATGAAAAACTTATTATAAATCTAATGAACTATTTTAAAAGAATACAACATCAAAACATTACTAATAATTTGCATAGCACAGATGATTATCTCACTGCTTCTTTATTAGTATTGTGTATTTAATATGTTTTTCTATTCATATTCTCTGTATTATATTTTTCAAGAATTGCAAAGAATTTTCGTAATCAAATTGTTATTAAAGAATTTTGAGTATTATATTAAATTTGCAGGTTTATTGCAATTAGTAAAACATTATAATGAAATAGCTGTGGTATTATAAGTATATTATTGCATGCACATTTCTCCTAAGCTTGGCAGCTGTTTTTATATATGATGTAATTTATTTTTCATTAAAAAAACATAAATAGTGTGTATTTAAACATTACAGCATTAATAAAGAGTATAATAAAATATTAACTATGTGCCTGTTTTTAATTTATACAAAACTCTTTAAAGACAGATGCATTCAAACTTTGCAATGAAATCGGATTTCCAGTACCCTTCATCTGTGAATTATTTACTCATTTCAAACTACACAGCCCTATTGATATGAATAGCATACTTCGAAATATGCACTGATCAACCTATTAGGAAATTTTAGCATACTAATTAGAATAAGGAGTATGCAGTTCAACTCCATCGCTCTAATGACCTAATTACATCTCAACACTGCTTTTCAGACTGCATCTACCTCTTTAATCGTTCCACCCGAGAAGCAGATGATCCTTTGGAGGCAAATCATACCCACTCACTATTCTACTAAATCTCTCCCCAGACCTTTGCATTCATATATCCCGACAGCCAATCTCTCGTTTGCACCGTTCTCTCCCTATGCACACGAGATTTAGCTCGAGCCAATGTCGTCTTTCACATCTACTTGGCGAGAAGAGGGATGGAGGAGGGATAAGTTGATTCCTAAAATAGATTTGCTCCTTCTCATCTTTTCCCAACTTGAAAGAGGGCGGAGAAGAGAGGATTTCTAGCGGAGAAAAGCATCTGGAATTTATCTATCACGTGACGCAGAGAGGTGAGGGGACGTTCATTACGTTAAAGGACTTCGCCAAGCTCGGGTCTTAATTGAAAACATTTTCAAGGGATTTTGAATTTGGCGATGATGAGCGCATGAAATGGTATAAGAGGAGAGATGTCAGAAGCTTTTTTAATGATATTACCTTGACATTGTGTTCTTGTTATGTCTTTCTGTGATATCACCTAAGCACGTTTGACCTTGGAGTAAACGATTTCATTACAACGCCAAACGTACGGATTTTAGTAGATTCCTGTTAAGGTAAAGCAGTTGCATAAATGCGCCAAAACAGTTTCCTAAAAGCCAAATATGTTTACACACAAAGCTTCCAAAATAGCTGGTTGTGTTCCATTGCTTGCGTGTAATGTATTATGTTTTTATGCATGTGAAGTAAAATTAATTGCAATAGAGCAATAATTATTTACATTACTAAAAATTTGTAGTTTACGCAAGGACAACACTAATTAGATACAAAATAATTGCCAGAACATAATTTTAAAGAAAAGGGGAGTTAATACTACTAGTAAACATATTTGCAGTAAGAAAGGAAGTTTCTTTAAACCTTTAATTTCCTTTTACAGTATAAAAAATGCTTTTCTGTAGACTCTAAGGTGAAATAATTTAATATTAACAAAAAAGAGAGAGATTAATTATTACTTATTAATTAATTCCTATAAATTCCTTTCATCCAATTTTATTAAAATTGTTATTCTTTGAATCCTTTGCAAAATGTAAATCAAATTTTATCTTTACATATTTAATGTAAGTATTTTAATAATTTTTAAAATGATGATAATTTCAATTTAAGTGTACAGAGATTTTTTAACAGTTTGAAGTCCTTTTTTTATTTTTATATGTGTGAATGATTAGTAGAAAGCTGTCTTATATTTTGGTTGTGCATAATCTGATTATTTTAAATATTTAACTTCATATCAATATCTAACTTCATATCGTACAATTGCGTATCAATAGTTAACATGATGCATGATTAGAATTTCATATAGAATATAATTATAATAAATCGGAGTGGCTAAGTGGTTGCGTATACTCACCCCATGGATCCGGGGTTCAAATCTCGTATTAGGAAAGGTTAACTCAGCCTTTCATCCTTTCAAAATAAATGAACACCAAGCTTTCTAAGGAACTAAACACTGCGGGCTTTGCTTCAGACTGACCACTTGACCAGCATAATTTTTCATCTACTATAGTGCCAATGGTCCCGAAAGGTAAGATGGGGATAGTAGGCTTTGGCTTTCATGGGCTGTTGCGCCAGTGAGTTTAGTTTTTTTAGAATAATTAAAATTTTCTTCATAGTAATTTCTTAAAATTTATGCAAAATTAGAAGTTTATATAAAACATGTTTTAACAGATTTCATGTTATGATTTATGACCTACTTCGAGTACGCATCAATAAGGTGGTTTTCTTTTGTTTTTTTTACGCAAATTGTGTAAAACTTTTGCTGTGAGCAATCGAATATGAAAAGGAAAAAAAAAAAAATAGTTAAGTGAAACATCCAAAATATGAAATATGCTTTATGTTATAGGAATAGAATAAACTTATCAATATATTTTATATTCAAGATAATGTTTTCTAAAAATGTAACTTTGTGTCCTTAATAATATTGACACAGGGCAAAACCTTATAAAATGTAATTAAAATTGCATGCCTATAATTTTATGATTTTTAAGTAATACTTATATGCCTTCATTCATTTAGTTAAGTTATTTTTAACATAAACCAGTGTTTCTCCAATTTTCAATACTGGTGACCCAATTTTCAATCATACTTTTTGTCGCTCACCCCCCCGTACAACAATAATGTATTTACTGCAATAAAAATGCACTTCGACGCTAAAGTTACAATGCGACCTAAATTATAAACTGTATAAGTATTAAATTTTGTATACGTTACTTTTAAATAATATTTATTTTAAGAAAATTACTTGAAATATATATTACTTACTTATTATTTTTAAGTAATATATATTTTAAGAAAATTACTTAAAATATATATTACTTACTTATTATTATGTTATTTTTTCTTTCTCTAATTTTTAAATTGGAACAGATAGCAAAATGATATATTTAATAAAAGATTTATTTCCTTCAACATCCATTTCTCTAAGTTCAAATGTCATTAGAAAAATAGTCTAGTCTATGTGATTCTCTATCATATCCATCACATCTGGCATCATCGGGTACGTTTGCATGAGTCTGGGCAACCTATCGGACGTCTACGCAAAACATGTAAAAATGCTTTTCACCGTACAATTCCAGTCAGTTTTGTTCGACTCGATACTTCTATAGCTACCGAATCAAGATTGAATGTACATTTTTTTAATTTGCACGTTAATTGTAGTTCACGGTAATTAAGTATTTACGGCAGTAGATTAAAACAAAATCATACATGCATTTTTAAGTCGCAAGCAAACATTCGACGATAATAAAGGATCAACAAGTACACAGACGAGCATGGTTCCGAAAATTAAATCTAGAAAATATTCTCAAAAGTACTTAAATTTACTACTACTGAAGTAAATGATGAGAAATAAAACCCCAGCTCGTTATGTGTTAAAACTTACAAATCTGAAGATCAACATGTGAAGGTTGTTTATGAATCATGTAAAATTATTTAGCCATGTTGGAAAAGATTTTTAAAAAGTATTTTCTTGATGAGGGCAACTTGATAGCAAGTTACGAGTGGATTACGGATCTATTTCAAGATACTCCAGAGGGGCTCTCAACTTTCGAACAAGAAATCTTCATAGATTTCCCATCCAGTGAAAAATTAAAAGGCGATTTTGTAATAAATCGCTCTTTGAATTTTGGGTAGAGGTGGATGATGAATTTTCTGCTTTGAAAACAAAAGCACTTCATATACTATTACCATTTTTAACATCCTACCTTTGATAAACCGGATTTTCTGTGGTGGCTGCTTTGAAGACAAAATATAGATATCAGTTAAATATAGAAAAATAACTTAGAGTATCAATTTCTGAGATATTAAACCTTCCTTTGAAAATGTTTGCTTTACAATCAAGCCCATGGAAGTCACTAATAATTATTAAACTTGTTCTTAATTTAGTATTAAGAAATTATTCATAAAATAAATTCTTCAGTACTGATACATTAAAAGTATACTGGTTCAAACACCGTCTCTCTTCACTCGAATTCATTTTTTTAAAAATATATATAACATTTTTTTTGATATAATAGCTTAGCTGAACCGTAAGGAAAGTAAAACTGCGTGCATGACATTGCATACAAAAATGTAAAATGATTTTTTTTTAGATAAATGCTATAATTGTAAATAACTGTTTAAAAAACTGTAAATTTAAATCTCACAGAATTAGCATTTAGAATTAATATTAAATAATGAAAAAGAATATAAAATTCCAATGAGGAATAATTGTGTGTTTCATTTTAATATTTACAAGCGAGAAGACTTCAAAATGTTTTAACCCGGGAGCAGGCGTGCACTCAATACTAACGCTAATGGCAGTGCGGGGAGACTCAGTCACCCCAATCATTTGTTACATTTTTTTTACTGTACACGATACAAATCGGAATACCAGTGAATAATTTAATTAAGAGAAAGTATACTTACCGGCTTTCAAGGACTATTCAATTTTCTTTGATGATTTGAGAAAATATCCAATAACACTGAAATAAAATGATTTAAAAGTGCAAGAACTTAATAAAGGACTCAAATCCGAGACGCCTTTTACTAATATTACAGAAATGTTATTTGCTGGCAAAGCTATCATATTTTGTTCAAGTTATTGTAGTTTTAATGAGCTCTCATGATCAAGTGAGTAAATATTAACGTCACACTGTTCAGCTACAAAGGGGCTTTTGGAGAAGGACCTCGTAATTTTGAACCATGGTCTAGTGGCGAGGACGATACTTGAGCTGGCCTCATTTAACTACCACACCACTCCAAAAAGAGGGCGTTTGAGCTCTCGACAGATTTAACGTACATCTGTCGCTAATACGGTGGACCTTTAGTGGTACTGGGCTCTAACTCGTGACACCTTTGGTGATCAACAAATAGCAAGTTGAACTTTTTCTTTCTTTTGTCTTTTTGAAAGGCGAACCGAACCTTGTGGTACACTTATGGCTTCATATTTTACTCGATGCTGTTCTTTAGGCATTTGAAAATGTTCCTTTCGTTTCATGTTCATCGTGTTTCCCAATAATGAATAATATGCGTTCTTTCAGGGGGTTCTTCTTTTGCTTGATCAGTTTCAACTTCCTTCAATAGAGATCACAGATGCCCCGCTGCCGGATTGAAAGTGTGTTCAGAAAAAAATACGGATGTTCTAAAAAATATTATGACGTTTTTCACTATGCTCTAAATGTTTAAGAATACTCATAAAAATAAATCTTGGCCAAATAATCCTTCAAAAATCAATCATTTCATTTCCAAATATCTTAAAACTCTTTATTATGTACAATTTCCCTAAGCAAAAAAACAAACAAATAAAAGATGGAGCGGGACTAATGTTGAACTAACCATACCAGTAAGTTTAAAGGTCAATGAAATGACCAGCAAATGTACTATGCTGCCTGGCTGAAAAGTGAATCATGTCTACCTTTTCTTTCTACAACTAATATACATTATTTCAATAATAATTACAGTGATGAAGTGTTTATCTTCTTAGAATTTTTCTCAGGGTCTGGGTTTCGTTTTTTCTTTTAACGAGTAATATTTTACGTTAAAACGAAAAAAACTCTCATTGAGGATATACAGCAAATTAAACAAAATGTTTTTTTTCTTTTATTTGGTTTGGGATCAAATATAGGTATTTGATGACGGAAAAACCCCCGATGATAAACACAAATTATATCAGTGTTGTTGTTTATTTTTTTTATTACGGAAGAAAGTATTTTGTTTTACTTCTTTCTGGGTATTTTTTTAAAATCTTTATATTTTCCATATGCTTGTGCCCCCTTGTAGGGTTTTCGCATCCCCCTGTAAGGCTCGCCCCACATGTTGAGAAAAACTGACATAAACTAATCCTCATCTGTGGTTGAAAAATATATTTAGAGTTACACTCATGAATAATATTTTTTCCTTCCAGATTATTTTGAAGAATTTAAGTTCTCTTAAAATGAATGGAATTTCACATTCAATGATAATTTTTTGAAGAAACCACACACCGTGTCAATGTTATGTTTATTTCTTTTTTTTACTTATTTTCATTGAAACTGCTATTTATTTTTCAGTTTATCAAGAATTCTTTTCATTTTGAATTCATGCATCGAACCAAAAAAAAATGATTTAAATTCCTTTGAACTTAAAACATTTGAAATATATTTGTTCCGATTCTCTCTCTCTCTCTGTCTGTGTTTTGTGCACTGGAAAAATGTACAAATAAGTTTGGAAACACACGTCAGTAAAAAATTATTTTGATTTAATTTTATCTCATTTTTTATTACGGATTTTGGTGTTAGTGTAAATAATTGGCACATAAATGGGTGTTTTTACATTTTTCGCCTTTTTTCTCTTTTTTCTAAATATTCCTATTACTTTAACATTTTAATTGAAGCTTATTAAAAATTATATTTCTATAATGATTTTTTGATATGGAGGGGGAAAATAATATTTACATGTTTCTTATTAGAAATGGGAGAGTTTACATCAAAATTTAATGTGCGTTAAATCTAAAACATCGAGGTTTTATGTAGTTAATTAGTTTTTTTTCAGAGTTTTAGATACCAATATCATATATGATTTCTTACACGTACTTCTATGGCAATCCGTATGGGGCTTAGAACAAATCTAATACGAAGAGGGGCCCAAAAATGTCCGGGATCGAACTGTTGCAAATTTGTGCTTTATAGTTATGATTTGTGTCGTTAGGTTGTGTTAGTTGAGGGTCTCACTCGACCGTTAGACTGGGATTAGTCTAAGTTAAGTGGATTTATTGTAGTGCTCTGTTGTTTGTCGTCCTGTTTCAACTCTTTTACGATTAGTGAGATGGTTGACCACAAAGCACAAATAGTAATGCAATTGTGCTTTCTGTTGGGAAAACTGCATCCGAGATCGTTGGGATGGTTTGACAAAACTTTAATGAGGATGCTTTGGGAAAATCACTGGCCTACGAATGGCTTACTACAGTTATGGTAACGGGGCAAGGCAATACTTTAACTGGAGACATGCCACTCACAAGGCGTACTTTGACAGAAAGAAATGACGTAAACTGATGAGTTTGAAATTGATGTAGATTGTCGGAAGACCATTTACTAAAGTTCTGAGAGAAAGATTGTGTCATTGAGCACTTTTATGACAATGCTCCAGCACACACATCTTTGATGGTTCGACAGTTTTTGACAAACAACATGTTGTCTGTGCTTCCTCCATCCTACTCACATGTTCTGGCTCCATTAAATTGAACTTGGTTTTCCTTCAACGAACGAAGTGAAGTCGGAAAGGAATGCGTTTCGGTGATGTGGATGAAATAAAAAGACGCCTTATCGGCTTTGAAAAGTTTCCTGCCTCAAAGACCTAGAGTTTTGAGCAGCAAAAAAGCGTTAAGACAAGTGCAACAATATCCGTGCACAGTACTTTGAAGGGGATTAATGTAGAGTTAAAAAAAATGAGTCACCCTCTCGTATAAGTGCACAAAAAATATTACTTCAAGTAAGAGATAAGCCTTGTCAGCCTCTTATTATCGGCCACGAGGGGGAAAAAACCGGATATTTTTCGATAATTATCCCAGCAATTGAGATCTATCGATACAGTGTTGTGTCAGAGACACAAGTGTACATGTGGTGTACATTTACAAGTGGTGAGGATATTGCGGCAGATGATGACATAAGTATCACAGCAGCAACGGGCATCATTGATACGATTTTGGCTGTTGTCGATTCCATGATTTTTGAAGACAGAAGAGTGCGATTGCACGACATGATTAAAGCATTGAACATCGCACAAGATTTAGTCGCCCACACGTGTTTCGTTACACGCTAGAATGCGGGGAGAAGAGCCTTTTTTGCGTCGGTATATTGTAAAGTGGGCGGCCAGGGAGACACCCGTTTATAGTTCTTTCTCCTTATTCAGAAATTTTGGAATTAAGGGCAAGTATACTTTCACAAAGCACAGGTGGTTGTACAGAATACTGCTCGTTGGACTAAATGATATATTCATTCTTTTACAATAACATGCAAACACGTTCTTCTGTCTTCACGGCATCAATGCCAGCCAAATTCACGGGGGCATTAATGGTCTGCCACTTCTGTCATCTTTTGCTGCAATACTCCTATAATTTACAAACGCATTGCATATCAGGCATACTTGTTCCCGAGATATAAGATTCTATCCATCAATATCCAGCAATTCTTCATGAATACCGCCTAATTTTTTCTTCTTTGGACCATAAAAAAATGAATTACATCCGATATCTCCTGCTTTGAGTAATATTCAAGTTGATATATTCTCTTTTATTTGCTCTAAGCACTAGACATTTTGGGCTTTCAATTTTTCAAATAAAACTATATAAAATTAAAGTAAAATTAAATAAAAAAGAAAAAGAAAATTATTATTTTTTACTTATTATTACCTAATTTCGGTATAACTATTTTTTTAATTTCTATAGAATATATATTTTACCTAGAATTGTAACAAGAGTTTGCACAGATATGCTCATGTAGAGCTACGTTTTTTAATTATTATATTATCTGAGAATTTTTATGATATTGCGCGTATCATGATACCTAAAAAGAAAAAGATTAATCTTTATATATATAAAGATAATTTCAATGACGAGTTACTAAGCAGCTGGAATTAAGGAAATTATTTTAGCCCTGATTAAAAATTTTAAACTAGACATTAATTAAATAGATTTAAAAAAAATATTCAATGAGTGCGTTGTTATAGAAAAATTATTAAAAATCCCTGGACATAGCAGTCTTTTTCATAAATTTATATCATATCAAAACTTAGATGAATAAGAAAATAAGAATTAAGAGGGTGAAACCCCTCTCGGCTGACTAAAAACTT
Organism: Trichonephila clavipes; assembly: GCA_019973935.1. Lineage (NCBI taxonomy): Eukaryota > Metazoa > Arthropoda > Arachnida > Araneae > Nephilidae > Trichonephila > Trichonephila clavipes. Next base: position 62,909 of record BMAU01001837.1, on the reverse strand, counting down.
CATATTTACCTTCGTCGCTTAAGGTGGCCTAAAGGTAGCATGTCCGCTTGTGAAGGTCCCCTTGGACCTCACTTTGAGAACGAGAATAAGTTGGAGTTATATAAGAGCCAGTAGCCATTTTTATAAATAACTTTTTTTATTTGGTTATCTTATCCAAATAGAATCAAAGACTTATTAACAAATTTATCTAAATAGTATTATGAGGTTTAATAAGGGTCTTTCCTTTAAATTAATTTAAATATTTAATGATCCAATTAATTAACAGAATATCGATCACGCAGAGATTACCACGATAAAAGATCCCAGAATTATATTCTATAATGTTCCTATTGAACATTTAACTTTAATCTCACTCCTAATATAAAAATGAGACTTTAATCAATATTTACCACAATGCAGTTCAGCTCAGCTCAGCTTTTTCGGAGATTTTATCCTCCTAGAAATCTCCAATAATACCTTTCTAAATTTCATTATTATAACTTCTTACTTCAATCTCTTTCTCCTACTGCTCTAACTTTACGATTCCGTTTGACTTAAATACTTTATCTAATCTGCATAACAAGGAATCCTGTCCTCTTTTTGGAGCTGATTGGAAATAGGTAGGGAAATAAATTTCCCTAAAAAAGACGACTCAGAAGGTTAGTGATAAAGTTCCGTATAGATTTGTCACACGCTTCGAAAGCCAAAGGTTGCTGGTTTAACCTTGGCTGGAGTCAATATATTTTCTGGATGCGAAACTCATAGGCTTGCATGTCATATGATTATGTGGCCTGTAAAATATCCTTTGAGTTTCAACTTGGCTCTGGTACTCTTGAAAATTAAATCATGGTAATGTTGAGGATCCAACGAGAGATTGAATTAAATTAATTCAAGCGTCCAAATCTGGTAGGGAGGGCCGACACTAGATGGTGCCGCCATTGAGAAATGACTCTCACATTTGGGGACTTGCCGTGTTTGCAAAGACTATTTAGTTACTAATATGCAGCCCATTAGGAAAAAATATTCACCTTTAAACATAGAATCTGTCTATTATCCAAGTGATTTTGCTACTAATCAATATCACGCAGTATGAAATATATAATTTTTATTTTCTTATATATTTATTATACTAAGCAATGAAACCGTAAAATCCGGCATATATAACGCGCACGTATTCTTTCAAGCTAAGTGTTTTTCTATGTTTAGGTATATTCGTTATATACCAGGCACCACCTTTTTTACTAAGAAATCTGAAATGATAGTAAATAATGCTCTCATATGTTAAGATGATTTATTGGTGGTATTATCCCAGACTTTTGAAAAAATAACATACATCTGCACTGCAACTCATAGCTCACATAAAACATGCCATTTCTTTTAAATAAACAGTATTTCAATATCCGTAGAAGTAAAAAAAAAATCAGTTCATATCTTTTGTTATTTTTGAACTTATTGCTTTTGTACCCCCGCCATATAACGCGCACGCGTGCCTTTAAATCTCGATCTTATTTCCTGTGTCAAAAGTGCGCGTTACACACCTGATTTTACGGTATTTAAATTCACAAAATATAATCATTACAACATTATAATTGACTATACATGTAAGTAACTGCTGAAAGGATTAATTAATTTAATTATTTGATCATATAAGATTATGAAGCCAACGTTTATTTAAGTACAATAGTTAATAATTCGTTTTCAATTTTTTTTAGATGAATTGCATCGAGTATTAATTTTTAGCAGTAATTTTTTCTCTAACATATAAAACTGAATTTTCAAAATCTAAGAACATTTAAAAATTAAGTAAATGAAATACTTTATTTGATTGAAAAACGATATTTATTAATTCTTAGGATGAAAATTTAATCGAAACTATCATAATATAAGAGATAATACATTTTATTTAAAAGAGAATGACAGAGAAGAATCATTTACAAATTAAATAATGACCTTAGAAAAAATGTTTAATACATATTTTTCCAATAACAGAAACTTATCTTTTTTCATACATTTAAATTTACCATTTCAATTGGATGCATTCTTGGGTAATTAAAATAATATAACACAGTTATATACTAATATTTATTTTTGTTCAATGGTGGAGATGTATTTATCAATTATTACAATATCATTTAGAATAGTATAACAAAATAAAACATCTTGCAATATACCATCAGACATTTTACATGAAACATATTTTAAATAAAATTATATGTATTAAATCCTGCTTTTTTCATTTATATTGTAGTTCTTCTAACTTGGTGTACCAACAGAGAGAGTAATAAACCACCGTCATCGCATTTCGTGAAGCCTGGACTGTTATTGCAAAATCATATTCAACCATATTTTTTTTTCATATAAATGAAATTTTTATGTTTGCAAGGGTATATAAAAATCCCTACAGCACTAGTCAACATATTCCACTTCTTGAATCTGTTGATCATAGTATATATATATAATTCAGCTTAATTCTTATTGAACTTTAAATCACACCCAAGGTAAATTAATTCTGTTTAAGTAATCATAGGTTGGTAATGCTTAGATAAAGGGATCTATTTTATTTTTTTTAACATTACGGATTACAATATGACAATTATTCCTTATCAAGTCAGTTATCAGGTAGCTGTAGGACAGAAATTGAAAATGCGTTTGCTTTTTAAAAAGAACAAAAAAATTACAAATTTTTACTTACAAGGGTGTATCATGACACATCCTTGAGTATAGCCGTATAAGTTTTTATTTTTGAATACACAATAGTTACGCATAGAAGTAAACTTTTAGTTACTATTTTTTAAGACATCGCATACATGTTTAGTAGATTGAATATAGTTTAAAAATTATGATACATGAAATTGATAATGGAACAAGTCAAATGAATGAATACAAATTAAATGTTATTTTTGATAAAAGTTTTGAAAACAGGGAATTCCTTTTTAGAACATACGTGAAACAAGTGTTTAGCACCTCCATCGAGTCATAATGGGTCTTTTTTCTGTTACATATAAAGCACCTCTTCGAGGTTCATATTTTATTGGGTAACTTGGACTATACTTGCGTTTAATCACTAACGTATTGGCGATATTATATGAAACAAACCACATGGTTGCAATTTCAATAAAACGGGGTTGCCGTTTAACCTTGCCACGTAACCTTTGTTACAATGGGTTCAATATTTTGAAAGCACTTTCATGTTTCATGTTTTTTTAAGGCTATTGAAATGTATGTCTTTTCTAACAACTACACAGCAAGTCACAAAGCCAACAAATTATCACTGTTCAGCAAGAACAGGGGTACTCAACCTTTTTTCTGCTGGGCCGCATTCATATGTCAGCTATTTCACGCGGGCCGCGTTAAAAGGCCATTTCCCGTCCAGTTCTAAGATTAATAAATGTGTGATGTTTCTATATGTTATTCATTAATAGAACAAACTTTATTTTTTAAAGTTTTTGAGCAAGAATTTACACATTATTTTCTAGGTGTATATTTTTTTTACAGAAATTGTGGCTGAGACTTGAAACCAGTTCTCTTGAAAGGGTTAAAAGTAATTCCTTGAAATTATTTCTAGGTTCTCTGCAGATCTTTGGTATACAGATAAACAATGCAGACCTTTTCATTTTGATCCGCAATTGACGTAAAATGGAATAGTTTACATAACAAAAGTGTTGCACCTATGGTTTATCTACTTCACCAACTACACACCCAAAATAATAGTTAACTAAACTAAACTCAGTGGGTCAACAGCACATTAGGGCTAAGACCTAATGTGTCCATCTCAGTATACGAAACCATTGGGGCTAAGGTGCATGAGCAGAAGTCTCCAAGCAAGCTTATTTCCCCTTTATCGACCCACTGAAGGGATGAAAGATTGAGTCGACCTTGCCCAGCCCGAGGATAGAACCCTGAACCTGGGGCGTGGAAGCATGATACGACACCCCTAGACCACTGGGATAAAATAATGTTTTCAGACAATTTTAATCAAATGAGTTATGTTTATTTTTGGGGTAGTGCTTCAAAGTTTACCACAAATGTAGAAAAAAATTCTCAGCAGAATTAACTCTCTTATGAAACGTTTTAAATACTTTTTGTCGGGTTATTGAATGCTACATTGCTCAAAGTGTTCTTCGAAATCAATATAGGATTGTTCATCACGTCAGAAGGCCTGTGGAGACCTATCTTGGGGGCACCTGGATGTATTTTATAGGTATAATTCACTTTCAAGTTTATTTGTTTTACCTCTCACCATTGTCCAATATTGCTGATTCACAGTCGTCTTGCACTGTGAGCCTTGTAATTTAGTCCTGAAAAGCAATAAAATTTAGGAATCACTTTTAACACTTTCATGCGCTGAATTTTTGACAAAGATAATGGACTAGAGTGTCTATTCGCGTGCTTCCAACTAATCCTCTTGGGGAATTATTGGTATTTAAATATTACTCTATTAAAAACTTTCCTCCTCCGAAGAAGATATGATTACGGAAACAAGACTTGCATATAATGATTAACTTTCTAGCTCGTTCGGAGAGAGATGTTAGAAGCAAACAGGATTGTAAGTGGTGATTAACGTAAAGCTAGGTAAGAGAGCTTTACAAATAATTTGGTTAATATTAAGATTGACGATTTGGTCAATTAGTCGTTAAGTTGGATTCGGGTTAGTTTAAATTAGATTGTTTTTGAAATAATCTTCAAATATAAGAAGGTGAATTGCCTAGACTTGCTACACATGTAAATGATCCGATTTATAATAATAACTCCCATTATCTCGTCTTACTCGCTATTGCTCCACATATTTATCAATTAATGCATTTCTTAAATTGAGCTGTTGAATTTGTGTCGTTATTGAGAATTGTTAATAAATAGAGATTGCATTGAATATATGGCTCATCTTCCTTCAGACCCTCTCACACTAATGAATGGCCCCGGCCATTCATTACAGAGGGAAATAATTACAAATATTTTACATAGACCTCACAAAACTATAATTATTAAATAAAAGCTGGCACATTTAAATAATATTAAACACTTTTTTCAAATAAAGGTTGTCCAAAGTTTTAAAAAATCGGTGGTATATATTTTGTACCACCTCGCATCAAGCAATATTATAGATCTGGAAACATTATTTTTTCCTCTTTAGGCACAACGGTAGCTTTAGTTAGTTGTTTTACTGTTGGAAAATAAATAAATACACTTCTTGATCGTATACATTTATTCATCCTATATATGAAAACATTTTATTTTCCTAATCTAATGTTGTAAGCTTAATTTTTGTTTAGCCCTAATGAACCTAATGTTAGTTTTAATTTTAAATATTCTATACCATATATTTTATTTTACCTAGTTTTATTTAGTTAACATTTATAATAAGTATATTAGTTGTATTTATTTTTTCCTCAACCCGAGCTGTATATAGCTCATTCAAGATATTGAGTAATTTTGTGTGTATGTGCTTTTATTTAATAAATAGTATTATTTTTTAAAAATGTAACTTACAAAAAATCTATAACATAATCAATACACATCAATAAATCAATAAACATGACCATTATTGCAAAAAAAGTGAAATGCATTTTGTATTAGTAAAGAAGACGACCTTCAAAAGTGTGGTGGTACAGTTTTTTAACTCTCATATTTTCATACTACCAATGCATATGTGAGGTACTAATTATTGTAATATGGACTTATTTAGTTACATAATATATGTACTTACCTGATTTGTATCAAATATCGCAAGATCCACTTTCATTTATGGATAAATAATAATAATAATAATAAACATTTAAATAAGAACCGGGACCAATTAACATGAAAAAAAGGTAATAAGTTAAAAGTTTTCTGCATCCTGATGCTCATATTACAAATTTGGCGTATGCTAGATGGAAGGATACTTATTTAATTAAGGTAATATGCCATGCAATCATAGCCTGTTTTCAGTCTGAAGTTTGCAACAGACTCTTTACGGCAGTGGTTCACAAACTTTAACTACTGGCGACCCAATTTTCAATCATAATTTTTATCGCCCCACCCCCAAATAATAATGTATTGAATGCAATAATAATGCATTTGGGGGGAGGGTGCTAAAGCTACAATACGATCATAATTATAAGCCTTACAAATTAACAAGATAAATATTAAATTTTGTATATGTTACTTTTAAGTAATATATATTTTTATTTTTTTTACTTTTTAGTTCGATTCACTATAAAAGCGTGTGTTTTTTTATTTGTTTTTAAACTATAATTTATTTTATAATTATTTTTTCTGTACACGATAAAAATCCCAATTCCAGTGAAAAATTTAATTAAGAGAAAATATACTTACCCCTACTTTCAAGGATTTTTCAATTTTTCTTCGAAAATTTGAGAAAAAATCCAATAAAACTAATGAAAATGCTCCAAATCTGCGTGCCCTTAATAAAGGACATAAAACATATTCATAGAAAATATTTTGAACAAAAGTGGTCGCGCAGGGAACTCGATCAAAACTAGTAACTTGATTGTAAGAAAAACGTTTGAAACTCCCCCCAAAAAAAGAGGACGAAATGTGATAAATTCATTTTAGTTCCCATTAAGACTGTCTTATTGGAGAATACTCTGTCAAGGTCATTGGTAACAAATAAACAGTTTACTAGAATTAATGATTTCGTGAACATCAGATGACTCTGCGCATCGCGCGCCGATCCCGTGTTAAAAGTGTATTCAATAAAACATATGGATATTAGTTCTAAAAAAGAATTGCGTAAAAAGTTTTCCGTTATGCATTGTATGTTGGCCATATAATCCTTCTAAGTACTCAATATGCTTATCCATATATCATATAACTCATTCACATGGAAAAAAAGGAACAGAAAAATATTATTTACAACTTTCCTAAAAGAAAAACAGATGGAGTGAAAAAATACCACTAAGTTTGAAGGTCAAATATATGCTAGTCAAAAGTAGTATTTTAGGGGTTAAAAGGAAACGTAATAAAAAGAATATCTCATCGTGTAATTACAGTAAAGTATAAACAAAATGCCTTTTTTTTTGGTTATAGGATCAAAGATAGCTAATGAGCGTTTGAAGTGGAATGTTTTATTTTTGATGATCACCAGATGATATATATATAAATTATATAAGTGTAAATGTGCATTTTTTATTAAGTCAGAAAGCATTTTGTTTTACTTCATTCCAAAAAATTATTTTTTGAAACCTTTTATTTTCCATATGCTCGCGCCACCCTCGCAGGAATACTGGGGGCGCGCCCCACAGTTTGAGAAACACTGCTTTACAGGGCTTTTGAGAAAATTTTTTCGAGGTGTTTTGAATGTTACTGGGACATATTTTACGGTAATTGACTTTTACGTGAGGGGGGGGGGGCAGAGTTTCTGGTACTTATTTTTGAAGAAAAAATTCCGGTATCGAACTACCTTTTGTATGCATGTTACTTTTGTAGAATGGAAAATTAGCTAAGAAAGTATTTTACGAAAATCGACTCCCATGAAGAAGCGGAAATCTTTATATTGATTAAAAAAATCCCGTTTCCGAACTACTAGACCTATAGTAATGGAATTTGGTATGTATGTTTCTGTTGTGTGTGTGTGTGTGTTGAATTGAACGGATTTGTTGAACGGGTCCTAAAGAAATGGACTTTCAAAGGTAGTTACTGGAGCTTATTGATAAAAAAAATAATTTTTTTTAATTTACTAGATTTATACTTGAAAGCTTGGAAGCATGTTTATTTTATCGAGTAGAGATCCACTAAAAATGGGTTTTGTGGAAATTATCTTGGGGAGGGGGTTACCAGAGAGTAAAAGATAATCCTACTCTTCAGTTTTGAAGTTCTATTCTATTTAAATCAAGAGGCGAGAGTTATAAGAATAGTTTTCAAAATAAAAACTTACATATTTCATAGTTATAGTTAACTCCATATTCTAATGTTAGATAAAATTACTTACTATTATTTTATTCATATATACTCTAATGTTACTAAAGTTATGGTAATTTGTAATTCTCTTATTAATTTTTATTTTCATTCCTTTTACACTTTTTTTTAAGTGCTACCTTTCAGTCATTCACATGATTTTAATCTGCATTAGGGTCCAGAATCTGGCAATAGCTTTTTTATTGCACTCAGATTTAGCGCGGGCTCTGAATTTTTAAGTGCAATTTTTAGGTAAGTTACATTTATCTTGTTAGGGATTTAGATATTCCTATCCACTACTTTCAATAGGTGTTTGCTCAGTATTATTTACATAAAGGACGAAGGGTGGCTGGCCAAAAAACATGTTCTCTCAACCCCACTTTTATATAAATTATTTTATATATTAGCTGTCATAAGTTAGCAATGTTTATAATACTGCAGCATCTATTTTATAATTTTTAATCTCGGTTGCTCATGTGTCCTTCATTGTGTTATTTTCCTAGCGTCTTTGTGTTTTTCGAATGTGATTGTTGGATATTATCTCTTATTTGTAGAGAATAAGACTATATATATATATATATATATATATATATATATATATATATATATATATATATATATATATATATATAAAAAGAAATATGTATTATATATCAAAAATAAGAAATAATAGATAAAGAACATAACAAGAAATAGCATAATAAAAATATAAAACCTGAACATGAAGAACAAAATTATAGAGAAATAAAAAAGAAACTACAAAAAAAGAAGAACCTAGCGAGTCAGAAAGCAATTTCGGACTTAGGACCGAATAAGTGGGGTTAAACTAGTTTGAAGGCGCCAACCTTCCCCTTTGCATCTCGGTAGGAAAACCAAATAAAATAAAATAAACAAAACTTCAGAGTTTGGATAACTCAGAGAGTATGAAAAAACCACTCATTACTATTATGTAACAAACTGTCCCAAACTCTTAATGCAGACAAATCACAAAATAATTACGTAAGAAAAGTAGAAAAATGGTAAAACAATTACATAAGAAAAGTATCTTTCAAGAAATAATTTAACAAAATTTCTTTATTCACAAAGCTTTTACGAGGAGAATCAAGAGTCTTGACCTTAATAAAAATCGATTATTCACCAAGTTAAAAAATTCGAAAATACATAAACACATCTTTTGAGCTGACTTTTATATATATATATATATATATATATATATATATATGTGTGTGTGTGTGTGTATATACACTGGTGTGCAAAAATTAAGGACGAGACGGTTTTTTCAATATAACTTTGTACAAAAGCTTTCCAAATCAACACATTTAATACCGTAAGATCCCCAATACGTAAGGACATGTGTAATGTAAGCAACACTTACTAAAAGAGAAATCAGAGGGATAAAAAGAAGCTTGATTGAAAAAGTAGCATGGAGCGCAATGCGACTGAAGGCCGAAACATCCCTGTGATGGGTGTCCAGCAGGAAACATCCGGTATTTAGTAGGGGATATGATCTCCCCTGACTGCTAGGCAGGTTTTACAGCGTCCACCCATGCTGAGAATGAGGGTGTCAATGAGCTGTTGAGGCATTGCTGCCCATTCGTCTTGGAGCGCCAATTGAAGCTCCCGAATCATTACTGGTGGTAAGGTACGAGCTGCCAAGCCTCTTCCTAGAAAATCCCATACATGCTCGATGGGATTGAGATCCGGAGATCGTGCCGGCCAATCCATACCTTCAATATCCTCAATCTCTAAGAGCTGTTCGGCAGCTACTGTGCGATGACATGGTGCATTTTCGTCCATGAAAAGGAACTGCACACCCATAGCGCCTCTAAAAGACGCACATATGGAAGAAGAATCTCGTTACAATAACGGGTCCCGTTGACTGAACCTGCGTCGAAGATGTGAAGGTCTGTACGTCAACCAAGCATGATGCCTCCCCAAACGAGAACACCGCGACCTCCATACCTGTCCCTTTCAATGATGTTCGAGGGATGATTGCTTCTTCCACGCTCTCTCCAGATGTGTATGCGATGAGAATCTCTACTCAAACTGAATCTGCTCTCATCTGTAAAGAGTACTCGTCCCCATTCATTGTCTCTCCAATTCCGGTGTTCCCGGCACCACAGAGAACGCCTTTTCCGATGGGCAGACGTTAAAGGTACACACCGTACAGGGCGTCGTGCAAACAGACCACCACCGTGCAGTCTTCTGGCCACGGTAAAACGCGATATCGGTCGTCCAGTCGCCTATGTCGTGTGTCTAGCGATTTCTCCCGCTGTCTGCCGCTTGTTTCTTCTGGCCTGTAAGACAATGTACCGGTCATCTGCGGGTGTGGTTCCTCGTGGACGACCACTACTGAACCCCGGATAGCTGTTCCTGTAGTTTGAAATTGTCTCCAAAGTCGTGAAACGATGCTGTGAGCAATTCCGAACTCTGCAGCCACACTTGTCACACTGCGGCCTTCCTCCAACTTCCCAATGTTTCCACCTCCGGTAAAAGCATCCAGATGTCGTCTAACAGATTGATTATTCGCCATTTCTCGCTGAGGCAGCAACTCGGTGTGATTTTAACTGCTATACGGCGTGCAATCTCTTTGCCAGAAATACTCATCTTACATCGACAACATGCTTTATACTACTCAGACACTCCCCCATTACGTCTACCTGCATATCTGCGCATGTGCTACCGTACATCACCTTACTTAATCTCCTGATTGGTCTTTCTGTCCGCTCTGCCTCTTCGTTCAGGTGATATGCTAATTTTTCGACTTCGTCCTTAATTTTTATACACCAGTATATATATATATATATATATATATATATATATATATATATATATATATATATATATATATATTCATATAACAACATGAAAAACCCTGCGAAGCGTGAGGGTAGCAGCTAGTTTATTGTAAAATATAGATAAATATTTAAAAATCATTTTCTAGAAAAATACCTTTTAATTTTTGATGTTACTGAAAAAGAAAATGCAATGTTATTAAATTTTCGGTTATACTAAAACTCATGCTTAAAATTATCCATAATTTACAAAACAGTTAAATCCAAAACTCATTTTGGAAGAACCTTTTTTTTCGGTTCCTTTTTATTGTTCTATTTTTGTGTTTAACACAATCACAGCATTATTTAAATCACCCGCAACCCCCGAAAAAAAACGACATTTGGGAAATCATACCTAAATCCATTGCTAAAAGTCTAGGAAACGCAAATCCAAATCCATTTCTTTCAAAGGCAAGCATTGCTAATTAGCGGTGCAAACCAGAAGCGACTTGTATCTCGCTCAGTAATCATGCATATTTAAACCTGTCTGCCTTCATGCTTCACTCTCTCTCCCTGGCCTGATTATATTCTTCACTAATGACGGATAATAAATCTACATAACTTGGGGCCACTACTTTCAATTAGTTGCGGTAGGTACAGGGCCCAGGCTTAAGAGCGATGACAAATGGCGTCAACACTTCATCCGTTACGCTCATCGATTATGAAAAGGACGTTGTTTGGAGCCACGAATCCAGGTTCTTTGGCCTGTCTGCTGATTCACATTCAAGAAAGCTGCTGAATAATTCAATGTTAGCTCCATGTTGGATCACATCGATTCTTCAAGCCGGGTATTCTCATTGGTGTGGGAATAAAACTCTTTCCCTTTAATCATAATGTGTGAAGGGATTTACTTGCCTTGGGTAGTATTTGGTATTCAAATAATTGTAATGGTGGAAATATTTATTTCATTTTTATTGAGTGAATAGTAATTGGCGATCACACACACACAAGTGGTTTTATATTTCATTACAAGTGAAATCAGATGATGCATTGCAATTTTCTAGGGATGTGTCTCGTAGGAAGTAATATTTAAAACTTAAATATAAATAAATGTGTGATTGCATTTTTATACCACTTAAAGGGCTCATAATCAAATTAATTTCTTTGTAAAATAATAGTAGTGTAATACGAAAAAATATATATACATAAAATATTAATTGTTATTATTGTTTCTATTTTTTAATAAATATTCTTGAATATCCATCGTATAGCATGCATCGGCGTATAACACGCACATATACTTTTAAGATGGATTTCTTAGGGGTGCATGTTATACGGCGAATATACTTAAAAATTAAAAAATGCATCTTGAAAGTATGGGTGCGTGATATACGCCTGTGCGCGCTATACGCCGGGTTTTACGGTATTCTAAATAAAAATCTCATTGCATCGTAAAAGCAGATTAATGCAGTTATTCTCTGAATGGATTACTCTGAATATTTGAGCAAAAATTGTTTAATTGTTTAAGAAATTGAAGTACTTAGCATTTTTCATAAAACATAGCAAATAGATTTCTTTATCTCCATATTTGTATAGGAATCATTCAGATAATAAAATATAAAGTCGAAAGCCACTTTATGGAAGTATTTCCTTAATGAATCAAAATCGATTACCGTATCAACTCGAATCTAAGCCACCATTGATTCTAACCCGCACCCCTAATTCTCAATATATTTCTGTATAAAAATTGAAAATAGTGTAAAATGGTTTATCAATACACGATATTTAATGAACTTAACCAGATTAAAATGTGAACTAATAAATGAGTAATTCATGTACTCTACCAATATTAAAATTTTTTAAATATATTCTGTAATTGCTCTAATGGTCAGTATATTATGTTACATTTCTCCATCCAACGAATTTTTCTACCTTCGATTCAAAGCCTCATTCAATTTTGCATAGCTTTAACATTGAAAAAAAGCGTTACTTAGATTCGAGTAAATATGGTAGTAAAAAAATTAAAATAATAATAATAAGATTAAGTGATTATATATGAAAAAGATAATCTAATATACTATTTCATTCGTGTAAATGAATATATCAGTCAATGAATAAGAAAAAATAATTAACATTAAAATTGAAGATGACGATTCTTTTACCTTTATTTACGTTTTTCTTTGTAATAAGTTCCTGGTTGGAGATGATTATAATTTGATTCCTAAAAAACAAGCAAAATACATTATTCTTGGTAATGAAATATATTGAAAATAAAGCATCATGCACATTTAATTTTATTAACATACGTGTGTGTGTTTTTTTTTGCAATTAATACATTTAAGCCTAATTTCAACTAATGAAAATAACAGTGTATTTAATGATAGAAATTTTAATCAAAAACATATGAATTAAAATACAATGTACCTTTTATTCTTGAGTTTATAAATTATTTCTTTTTATTTTAAATTTATCATAATAAATGTTGATCCCATTGTAACATGGATCGCTATTTTTATGTATTTAGTTAAAGAAGAAAACGTATTCCCATCTGTTTATTTTTTTTTTATTATGCATGTGGTTAATTTGATAACATGCATGATGAAAAGAAAGTACGTTAATGTATTTTTAAGGAATATTTATGATTAAAACAAATATTAATTTTAATGGCGAGTAAAGTTAATTATATTTTAATATGAAACAATGTGTTAAAGTAAATTAATAGTTGATAACAAAAGCGAATTCTAAATCGTAAAATACTTTTTTTAAAAATGAAATGCTTATTTTTTTAAAAGTTGTATTTCAATTGTAAATTTAAGATTTAAAATGAATCATTGAAACATTAAATTATAAGATAAATAGTAATGTGTGTTAGCCATACTTTAAAAAAATGTTTATTTAAAACACAATCTTTACGAATTATAAAGTGCATATATAAAATATGAAATCAAAAGAATTAACTTAATTTTAAAGCTCACACAATACCGGATTATATAAATATCATCTTTCTCTCTTTTATTAAAAAAAATTGAAATAATGTGATTTTGATTTCTTTATATATTATTAGTAAATTGCAGTAATTTTTATTTCTAGATTATATCTTAAGATTCACATTTATTTAAATATATTAAGACAATGACATAGAATATAAGTTTAGAAATTAAATTTCATGCAAAATGTTTTTCAAGAATAAATGTATTTTTATTTCATACTTGATATAGACTTTTAACATATGTGATATGTTTTATATGTATGATAATGTACACTACAGAAAAAATTTCATGAATTTGCTGGAGATTAAAACAGAAATCAGTTTTATTTTTAAGTTCTCGTAAGGAATATAAGCAAAAACATGTTTCATTGCTTTAACTTTTTTTGTACCTTTTCACTACGAATTTTTATATGCTATTAAAATAAATCTTAAGTGAATGAAAAAAACTAATATATTTAATTGAAATTAATATGTGTTTGCCCGTTACTTTCGATTTAAATCAAATGTTAAAAAAGGTTAGCTTAGAAATGGAATAAATAGTATAGGTAATGTAAAGTTTTGTTTCAATATTACCTACACAAATATAATTTATTTTCCTCTGAAATACCCCCTCCCTCAAACCGTCAAGCTATTCCATTTACATTCATTTCATAACCATCTCTTAAAGTTCCCTTTTGATAAACAGAATTTAATCCAATATAAGTTAATAGAGTCCGCGTCTTGTAGAAGGCAAGTGTGACAAATTTAGCTCCATAATGAGCTAAACACTTTCCACCGTCACTCTACGGAATTGGTGCTCTGCGTCCAGACATTAAGGGGGAGATGGATGGCGTGTCACAAGGGGTGTTGTGTAGATTAGGAGCCACACGTGTTAAATGAAGTGCCAACTTGGACCGAGCACAGAAGATTTGTGACACAAATGAGAAACGGTGCGGTTTCAAAGCTTAATTTCGGGAGCAGATGGACAAACATTACATTAGCGCAGAGGAATTATTGTAAAATTGTGTGACGGCCCGAATCAGTGGGTTATTTCTTTTAAAACTGGAAGGTGTTTATTGTGTAGTAATTCAAATTTCCGTGGAGCAAACGCGAATGAGAAAGTGATATGTGGTTAATGCATTGTTATTAAAATTCATTATTTTTGCTTGATGGATAAAAAAATTAAAAATAATTTTCAGTTACATTTAAAAATCATTTCTTTTGTATCATGTATAAAATATATTTTGGTAAAATTATACTTAAGTATTATTTAACCCCTTAACGCTCACACTTCTTTTGAAAAAAAAAAAAGAAATCTATTTTTTATTTATTTAAGAAATAACATTTTAAAACCTTGTTTGGGCCAAAAATTTAAAAAAAAATATTTAAAATTTTAATTTTAATTTTAATTTTGCATTTTGATCCACATTGTGGGTAAGAGCCAAATATTGCAATCTTGCATGTGCATAGAGATTTACTACCATTAATTTCGAGAAAAAAGCATATTTTTATTAAATTTTTTTTTCCTTTTTTAAAGAAACAATAATAGTAATACTACTTATTTTAAAAAAGATTTAACAAAATTTCTCTCTGTGTGATATATTTGAAGGAAGAGAGCACATAGCCAAGCATTGGACTACTTAAACGTATAACGACTATCTTTTCTTTTTTTCTTTCTTTTTAGCTGTTTCTCTTAGCTCAACACACAGTGTAGTATCTTGTAGGAAATTCTATTTTTGATATTGATGGAACATAACTGGGACAAAGTCACGTAATTCGTAGTTTCCAAAAATTTTGATCTACTACATATTTTGTATATACTTTTATTACTATTAATATGTATGATAGCAGTCAGTCGTATGACTGCAGATGGTGCTCGCTTATATTCAAAAGTGAAAATTACAACGCCATAAAATTCGACCCCGATTGAACTACCTCGAGTATGCACAGTTTGGATTGTTTAGTTCGAACGAATTAGTTCGAGTGCCCACGTTAAGAAAGTTATTATAAAATATAAACTTATATATACTTAAAACTTATATATACTTAACTATTACTTAAAATAGTAAAATCTAAAAGGGAGAGGGTACTCTTTGTCCACCGAACTGCAGACCAACGTCCATTGTACAAATTATACAACAGTTCATATTCATTTGACAAATTATAAAACTGTAGTTTACACATGTATTATGTAGTTCTATTTTCAGATACGCATTAATGATGCAATGTGGTGTGTTAATATTTGAGCTTGAAGTAGTTGATTGAATTGAAAATTGTAACTTATTACACCAATTTGTAACCAAAATATTGAAATGGTCTTACTACCTTTTTATTATCCTAGTGTGTGAGATAAATACATAAATTTATTACATCATTCCTAAAAAAATTGCTTTATGTAAGAGAACTAAAAATCCCAACGAAAAAAGTTTTCATTAAAATAATTGAAAGCAAATTTTACGATTTTTCCCATAAAAAGGAGCACAATAGTTTGTATCATGATGGTTTTGGCAGATTATCAGATATTAACAAAAAAGTTTGGGCAGATTATCAAATATCAAGAAAAATGATTTTGTCGTAAATAATAAGAAGAAAAGAATTATCATTCTCAACAAATGGAATTAGCTACATAATGTAGAATTATAACTGTATCCATGAAATGTATGTATATAATATATTTTTCTTGATAACAAATATTTAGAACCTTATTGTCGAATCCTTTTAGTAACACATTTTGAATACACAATATTCATGTATTTTTCACTTCTACTTTTGAATTATGTGTCTCCCTCTCTCTCATGCTTATTTTCCATAACTAATTTTCCTCCCACCCCCCTTTAGACTAAAATCAAAAGTATACCGTTTGTTTCGGCAAGAAATTCTATTTTTAACGCCATTTTATAAGCTTCACTTGTACGTAACGGAATTTTTAAACTTAATTTCCCCCCACATTAAAAGGTCACTTTAATTCAAAATTTTGCTCACTTGTTCAGAACTGATGGCACTACATTAATTTAATAATTTTGTTCCTTTTTCCTGATCAGGATTATAAGGATTAAAGATTTCCCATTTTCAGATTTCATCCCGCATCTGGCGACTAATTTCAGATCCTATTTCCAGATTTGTTGACTAATTCCAGATTTGGCGACTAAAATATTAAGTCACAACGTAGTTCGATTAACTATAAAAGGGTGTTTTTTAGTTTTTTTAAAACACAATTTATTTTAAAGCAAGCACGAATATACGATATTTTTTTAAACTAAAGATTTGCTACATATAATTTTTAAATTAAAAAAAAAATCTTGTTTCTAAATTTGTTTCAGTTAAAACTCGAAGCTGTTAATGTGCATGTTACCTAACTGATCTGCAAACTAACGGATTTTTCCGTTAACGTGCGGAATCAGCAATTTACCGCCTTTTGACTAGGTAATTTTCACATTAACGGTTTCCATATTGTTATAGTTCAAAAATTTGCTTCTTTCTTTTCATTTCTGTTTGGAATTTTGATTTAACATTGATTCATCCCGGTATAATTTATTCTGAACATTTAGAAACTGAGTGGAAGAGACATTAAATGCAGATATGTTTCTTAAATTTATTTCCTTAAGTGTAATAATATATTAAATCGTTTGGTGCTTTGTATTATAGTTTTTCAATTGATTGGTTATATTTATTAATTGATTGTTTCTTTGATTCTTTAGGTATCATAAAATAAACGAAAAACACAATTTTAATTTCCTTAATTGCAATTATATTTAAAATCGTTTGATTCTTTGTATTGTAGTTTTTCGATTGATTGATGATTGGTTCTATCAAATAATGTTGTTTGATTGTATAAACTTGAGTCTTCATATATCAAGAAACAAATAAACAATATTTAAGTTAAGCATACAGGAATGTTTTTTTTTTTTGCTGTTGCTCCAAAAAAGATCTTATTTTTACTTTAACGAGTGCCAAGAAGGTAATGGGCAGATTACTTATGTAGTTTGCGAAATAAAACATAATTTTCCACACTTTAACCGATCACCTTAGTTAATGTACAGATTATCTAACTAATTTCCGGATTAATGTATAAAAAATAGCTGACACATAGGTAAGAATTATTAAATGCATTTCCCATTATGAAGAATAAGTATATTATATACTAACCACTCGGAAGGACTGTAGTCTTTCACACACAAAACATAATTCTAATAACATTAACTTTAATTTTATTAGAAGTAAAAACCAACAATTTTTATTAATATACATTCATTACTTTTAATCAGAAACTTAACGTAATTTGAAACAAAAATTTGTACTAACATTTAGCTTTTGTGAACTTAAATTTTACTTTTATTTCTATACTTCTAAATAATACTAGTGAAACGAAATTATTGCTATTGAGAATAAAGAATAATTTCAATAATATGTTAACTTTAAGCATAGTTTCAAAAACTGTAAGTAATCATTTTTTTAAAAAATAGTTCATTTTACTTTCAAAGTAAATTTTCCGCAGCGAAAGTATTTAGAGATATATCAAGACATTTTTCCTAATGTGTATTTTAATACTTCAACTCATCCATTATAGTGGTTTGCGAAGCTAACTACTGTGCCGTAGGGTTTGGGTTCGAATCCATGGGAAGACATTAATATTGTAAATATATAGTGCCTTCGCAGCAGGGGTACTCTAAATAACCTTCGAGCCGCAAGCCTTTTTGGGAGGTTAGGGGAAGAGAAGGGTGTGTCCTAAAACCCCCAGGGTGTTCTCCCTCTAAATTGAGGTAGAACCGAGGTAAATTGTACTGTCAACTGTATGGTGCTCAAGGCTACGGACAATGGCAGGCGTACATCTACAAGTGCAACCTGTCTGAGGCACTGGCAACTTTCCTTCCTTCCCTTCCGGAGGGACAAGACAACAATTACAACAACACTCCAACTTGTGGCTTACAGGTAGCGTATCCACGTCGTAAGCACAAGGTTCAAACCCGGCTAGAGTCGGTAGATTTTCTGAATGCGAAAATCGGAGGCAGGCATTCCATTTGATTATGTGGTATGTAAAAGAGTACCAATTTGGGGCACTGGTACTTTCAGCAAATTTAAATCAAATAATATTTAGCATCCGACGAGAGCTTGAATTGAATAAATTCAAGCGTAAAAACTTTTGTAGCTTGAGCCGCCACTAGATGGTGCCACCAATGAAATGGCTATCACACTTGAAGACTTGCCATGTCTTCAAAGGCTATACTGTTAAGATACAACCCATTTGAAAGAAAAAGTAAAATACTCTGAAGTGTAGAGGAAAATATCACCTGATACACATGCAAAGGAAACGGATGTTCTAGTATTTTGTTCTCTTTTATTCAAATAACTGTTAAAAAATTCGAGACGGATAAATTTCTTTAAGGGAAAGTTTTTTAGAGTATTCATACTCTATATTTTTATTCTCTTTGTTTGTATTTATACTCATTTGTGAGAGTTCAACAAAAACTAGACTATCAACTTTTTCTTTATAGGCATTCTTTCAGTATCGAAGTGTGCCTTATCAAAAGAAAATAGGGTCATTTGGTCACACATTTTTCTTTGATATCTTTATCAGCTACTAAGAAGAAAATACGTTTATCATCTGGTACTAAGAGATTATATCTTTTGTGGAACAGAATCACTATGTCTTGCTTTAAGAAAGAATATGCACGGCAAACAATCTCAATTTATAATTCAGTAAATCCTAAATTTCTCGCCGAAGAATGGAACGAAGCGTATGAGTTCCGTTTTTCAACATATGTAACCTAGTAAATCTAAGACAATTTTCAATGTATTTAACCAGTTTTTTTTTTCTTTTTCAAAAGTTTTAGGATATATTTTCAAAGTGGAACATGATTTTGAAAAGAAGGTGTAATCATAATATTTAAAACTTTGAGATGTTTTTTTAACTTTATTGCCCAATACAATTGTGGCAGTGATTAGTCTTTAAGTTAAAAAAATTAACATGAGTATTTGCTTAAGATTAGAGTTGAAGAAAATGAAAACTTCTTTAAATTTGTAAGAAAATATATTTTATTGAATATATAACACAGTTTTACATTTCTTAAATAGGGTTATTTTATTTTAACACTTAGATATTCATTTGAAGTTGTGAAGTTCATTATGTGCTATAATTTTACAATTTCTTTTTCGAGTCTCATTCTGTTTGTTTCCTTTTGTATTAAATGTTGCATCAAAGTACCTCAAACATTTCCCAACACACTTTCCTCCAAAATAATCCTTTGAAAAACTACATACATTTTGAGCTAAGTCTTGCTTTTGATTATAGTTCGCACGCCTTCTTCAATGACCAAGGTTAATAGAATTAATTTTGGTTTGAGTAGCATTATAAACTCAGTCACTTTTCCTTCACAACCAGCATTTGGGTTTTTAAGAGGACTTGGCACCCTAGAAAGTACCTAAATATTTTTTTTATTTATTTATATTATATGTATTATTACTTTTTAAATAGATACATCACTTTTGTAGGCCTGAAAATTAGAAGTTGGAAAACACTTCATTTGTAAAATGTATGAAAAGAAATTAGGGAATTCGACCACGCCCTCTTTTTAGATAAAAATAGCTAAGAAAAGGTTCTTGATTTTAAATAAAGCTAGTTCAAAAAGTGAAAAAATAACTGAAGAATAATAAAGGAGTATGTTGAAAAGGAGTATAATGTAATATTTATTTCTCTTGAAATGTCAGCATGTATTTTTTTTAATTAAGGCGTTTTTTGTATTAATAACTTTATAAGTTCAGTAATTATTCATCATACGTTTTCCATAAAAATATAATATTTCAATATTATGTGAAGCAAAATAGTTTAAAATTTTTGCTATGGCAGAATTTTTTTTTTTTTTTTACATTTTACTCTTGAGTTTTCTTATGCAATGAATACTCTCTAAAAAGGGCTCGCTTATAAAATAGATGGGTTCAAATGATAGGAAAATGCTATTATTCGTAAAAAAAAAGGATTAAGTACCATTTTAAAATAGCTAATATTTTAAAGTGTTATTTAATGTCTATTTCAGCTTATAATAACTATTTTCTTAGAATTATAAAATTTAAAGTGGTTTTTCTCAACTCGTGTATTTTCGCATTCAAAAGGCTTCTTCTTCCACAATTATTAACCCATCACTTCCATTTCCTCCTGTGTTTTATATATATAATGCATGCAACAAAATGAGGGATCAATTTTGCTGTAAACTTAATACTTTTTAAAAAAAAAAAATGTGGGAGATTTTGTCTTTGTGTTGAATTTTAGCTCACGTATCAACATTTTATTTTCCCCATAAAGTAACTGTTATTGTAAAATCAATCCCTAATGAGATTTAAAACATTCTTATGAATATTACAAAAAATTTTCAGCTCAAAAATTAATAAATACAAAACGATTATTACAGTAAAATTTTCCACTTTTTTTTAAATTTAAATTTTAAAAACTGCATAAATACTATCTACAAAATTTCAAGTCGCATCATTTTTGTTGCATATAAACATTATATGGTATGCTAAAATATGATTTTTAAATATATAAATTTAAAAAAAAAGTTCAGAGGGTTGTTACCAAGTCCACTTAAGGCATCCGACTACTTGTAACATTTTTTTGAAAAGGGAGATATGGAGATTTTTGTATTTTTTAGATTTATTTAGAGCACTTTTTAAGAAAAAAGGCTAAAATTAAGAGAAAAATGAATTATTACTACTAAAATGGGAAAAAATGGGTAAAAAACGACAAGAATTTAAATAAACAGGGCCGTACTGTACCAATAGTAAATGATCAAATTCTCAATTTTTCAATTTTAATGTATACCTTACTTTTACGGGTCATACGTGGTTATCGCACAATAAGTTACGACTCAGTTTATGCTATTTCTGGCTTCCCTCCAATCGACATTACTATTCTTCATGATATTGCTTTTAGGGAAAATCTCTCTGCTTCTTCCATCTCTAATTATAATTGTATTCTGTCTCCATTTTTTATCCCTCATTTTTCAGAGAGGAATACCATCAATATTGTTCAATTTAGTGACAAGAGCGCAGAAGATTTCTTTGATATTTGCTATACTGATGACAGTAAAATTGATGGAAGAGTTGGTTTCACATTTGTTGTGTTCAGGAGTGGTGTTGAATCCGAGAACTTTCAATTTAGAATTCGTGATGAATGCACAGTTTTTGTAGCTGAACTTTTATGTTTAAATTTCGCCGTTAAATGGATCACTGAGCAAAATAGTGTCCTCTCAGAATATATCATCTGTACTGACTCTCTTTCCTCCTTGGATTCTTTAAAATGTACTTCTTCATCTAACAATAAAATCGTCGAGATCCAAAAGCAACTTAAAAGCCTAAAAGATAAAAACATCTCAATAGATTTTGCATTTGTTCGCGGACACACAGCCGTTCTTGGGAATGAGCGAGCCAATTGGCTTGCAAAAGCTGCAACCAAGCGCAAAATTGACATTGACGTTAATATTCCTAAATCGTTTTACAAGAAGATCACGAAAGAAAGAATGGTGAAGTCTTGGAACCAAGAATATCTCATTTCTAATAAGGGGAGCATAACAAAGAAATTTTTTCCCACCATTAATAAGAGACTATCATATCATCATTTTTACACTAACTACAAACTAACCCAATTTCTTACTGGTCATGGTAATTTCAAAAGCTACTTGAATAAATTTAATTTAGTTCCTTCATCTTTCTGTGACTGTAATATTGGTGGCGAGGAAAATGTAGAACATGTAATCATTATGTGCTCCAAGTATGTCAGAGAGAGAAAGATCATAAGACTGGCGTTCAAGAGACTCAACATTAATTGGCCACCAAATTTTGACCAACTTCTTTCCACCAGAAGTGCTTTCAAAAATTTCTGTAAATTTGTTGTAACTGTTTGTAATCCTTCTTAACTTCATTTTTTTAATTGTTTATTTCCCTTGAATGTGTGTTTAATACTTACTTCTGTAAGCCCCGTATGATACTTTGTGGTGCACGGGGATTTTATAATTGTTTTCAATAAAAAAAAATGTATACCTTGATATTCATTTTTGAAATGACCTTCATAATAAGAGATTTAAAGTTTTTACAAAAACTAGAGCACTTTATCTTAGTTATTATATGAAATTACTCGAAAAAAACTGTGATTATATTCACATAAAATAATTTTGTAAATTTTGTAATAAAACAGTGATTGATGTGTATCTGAAGGTTAAAACACTTCTACTGTTACACAAAACACACACAAAAAATTTCATCAAATTATTTTAAAAACTTTTTGATCATTCGCCGTTCGTAAAACGCATTTTAATGTTTGACATATTATGTAAAGGTATGGTATTTGCTTTTACTAAAACACTTGTAGTTTTTGTTCTAGTGAATGGAAAGTAAAAAAAAAAAAACTTGGTATTTTTAGAAAGCTTGTAAAATGACCTATAAAATAAAATCATAAAACAAATTTGTCAATTTACGCTTTAGGGCTACGAAGAAAAAACCGTGTTAATCGGCGTGCACATATAGACATGATTAAGATACAAATAAGCTATACTTTGCTTGGTGTTTTAAGATATTGAAAAGTAATACAATATTATGGTATTATACCAAACAAACAAGTGATATTTTAAAAAGTAATATTTTTCTCAATTGCACAAACTGGAAATAGTGTTTGAACAAAATCTCCTCATACTAACAAAGTACTAGAAATAAATCATTTTATTTGAACCACACATGTGCTTCACTTGTTTTTGTTTTTCAATTAAGATTGCTAGAAGACTTGATTGGGTTGTCCGACCTGGAACATATTATTTATCATATATGACCCCTTCAGATTTACACACATTTCCATATTTTCCTTTAGGTTGTCACGGTTCTTCGACCACTGGCGTGAAAGGGTTAGAGAAAGAACCAGACATTTCTCAATTTAAACAATTTTATTTTCTTTTTCCACTTATTATACTTTATTGAAGATCTGAGAATGCACTCTCATAACTAAACAAGAGAAGCAATCAAACTTATTAATTTAACGGTAATACAAATGAGAGTACTTATCTCCTCTCCTGAGCGTTGTTGCTTCAATACTTGCTTAATCTTGCCTTCTGGGATTAACAATACTAAGGTCGACTACCGGTGGCTAACACTATGATTTCTTCTTATACTCAATTTTCAACCATCTTCCCACCTATTCTATGACTATCACTTAATAGAAGCTCGCATTTTCATAAAACTAAGTCATCTCTACGGAAAGCGGTTTTCAACTAAAACCACAGTTGCCAAGATCATTTTACCTAATTGGATTAGTAGAAGACAAAATAGAACCCGTTACAAAGTCAAAAAAAGTTACACCATGGTCGTCGTAAATCATATTGAAAGGATACTTAATGAATCCCTAAGAATTTCCAGAAAGATGGAACATTAAATTATTACATAAATAGAAGAAATAATGGGAAGCAAATGTTATATGTGTAAATACACAATTAAAAAATACATGGCGAAGTTTAAATCTTGCTGTCTTAGAAATTTTGCTCAAATTCCACACATGCATTCTAAGAAACTTAACGCAACCTATTTGTATCCATTTTTGAAGTCTACTTTTATTTAATGCATACATTAGTTTCGTTTCTTCATAAATAAAATTGTGGCAAAACTAAATATTAAACATTTAAGAACTTGTAAGATATAAACTATAAATATGATATCTAAGAAGGAAAATAATATTTTTAAAAAGCTTACTGAGAGTATATTGAATGACATATGAAAATATAAATATAGTTTGTGAATAAAATAAATGTATCATTTTGTAAAATGTATATTTAAATGCGTCTATTTTTCTATAGGTATTCACTGCCAACAACAATATACTCGTGCTCGTCCAAACGACACAGATACTGCCGATGGTCAAAATGTTGATTTTGAATGTCATGTGGCCAACAAAGCAGGGTCGGAAGAATGGAACAAAGAAGCCTTCATGCTTGGTAAGACACCATTATTGCCGAAATATATACATCTGAAGTTTATATAAGGCCTTTACATTTATTAGCATTTAATAAATGCTAACTGATGACAAATATTACCTCCTAAAGCACGCTGATATTCATATGTATCAATGTCATACTGTACAGGATTTGACATAAAACAATTTTTATTAATAACTAAGTTTAATTCCCATTTCATAATATAATGCATACGAAACAATAAAAAGAAAAGCTAAAGTTGTTGTGGAGTAACGTTAAGAAATAGCGTATTCATAAATTTTTAAATGACAGAATCTATTTTTTGTGAAAGTTTTATAATCTGTGATGGTATATTGAAGCTATGAGATAATTTGTATGTGTTTTTTTCCTTAAATACACTACTTGTAGTATATTATATATGTTTTAATTCAATCTAAATAAGATGAAATGACTTTCAAAAATAGTTTGTGAAAGTAAGCTTATATTGAGAAATTTTTATTTCTTTACAAAAGTCTGATATTTAGAAGAGTTTTATATTGTTTTCATTGCATAAAATCAGTTTAGATATTTTATGACAAAAAATAGATTACAGATATTTTTAAAATATGTATTCTATCATTGATATGTACAGTAATACATCATAAATGGAGTAATAAGTTATGTTCGGAGACAATATTTTTGAAATTAAAATGAATTTTATTTTAAACTTATATGTAATATTGAATTTCTTGTTGTATAAATAATTATTAATATCTTTTAAAATAAAGTATACTATGTAAAATGAAAATGTTTTCCCTCTCTATTTTTTCATTGATTGTGTTTTTACCATATTAATAGTCATAAAATAGATGTTTTTATGACTAAGATATATTGGTTTTAAGAATAAATTATTTATTAACACATATTTCAAAATATCAGTCTATCTTTATGAAAAATGTCAGACAAAATATTACATATAAGTTTTATAAGAGAGAAAATGATATTTTTAAATTTGTCTATCTTTGCAATATTTTTCTTATATATCATATATTTTAACATTAAAGAACAAAGCAATACCATCTTCATGTTTTAAAAGTGCTTATCGATCTCAAAAACAAGTAAAATACAATGTATGTGCATTTTTTTAAAAATGGTCCAAGAATTAGTACACATAAGCATCAAAATATTTTTACTGTAGTAACTGTTTGATTATGATTACAATGCATCATAAAACAGAATTTTGTGCATGCATCTTTTTATCAAGTAATAAAACTTATTTTAACAACAAAGAAAATCAAACATATATAAAAATGTACATTGCGATAGCATTTCTTAAGTATCTCTATAAATTAACACTTCTAAAAAAATTTGAAATATATAATTTTTTTCATTTATAAAAAATATTATTAGTTAAACACATAATCATTAATATACAAGAAAGTAATTAAATATTTTCGTAATAAGGAATCATTATTGTTCAGCATAAGATGTTTTCTATAACTTTTTTTTTCAAGCTTACATTTACCAAACAAATATTAAGATCAATAAGATTATTTTGCGCATTTCTATCTATTAAATTTTTTTCTGTTTTCTCTATAAAAGTTATTACATTTTTTAGGCAATTTTTGAGTTTTTGAATATCCGTCCCTTTTTTTTTATTCATTTTTTTTTAAAAAAAGTTTTTGAATATATTTTTCCTCTGATAGAATAACAGAGCATATGATGTATGATAATCAGAAATAAAGAACGTTTGAAAGCGTTAATAGCAAAAATGGATGGATTTACACCCTGGAAATTACATTAAAAATTTAACCTTTACGAGAATTAATTTAGGATTTAGTATTAAAATTGTATCCACCCTGAAATACATTGCATAGTTTTTATTAATCACCTTTTTAGAATTTTTGGATACAAGTCCTTTGATTACGTACAAAACAGATGATAATTATATTTTTGTAGATAAAGAAAAAATGTTAATTCTTGTTTTTGTTTCAGTATTTTAACAGTAGAAAAATTAAACTAAAATTAACTAATACAAATTTTACTCTATGAATTAAAATGTTCTGTAATGAAATTTATTGTTAACTACTTTTTAAGTAGTGTCATCCTTATGACTTGTATTCCTTACAGCTAGCCATAGCAGTTGCGGTAAGTTTCTTGGAGCTCTGTCATAGACGTTCATTAACTGTATTCTCATCAGGCTTAGCTGAGCTAGCTTTTAGGAGAGCTTGATTTCAACACTCTTTACTGTGCATGACTTTGCACTGTAGGTCTATACACTGCTCAGTTGATGCACTGCACTAAATATACTGTAGGCTCTATTAAATAGCAAGTATCATTTTTGTCAGCTGGCTCTTGATTGCTTTGTTTATTAATCTCTTGCGTCAATAATTGATTATATAGGGTGTTTTTTTTAGAGGTATAGAACTTTAAATTGCAATAAAACAACGATGTATTATTCGATTGACATGAATTTTTTTTATTCGAAACATAATCTTTTGGCATTACATTTTAAATATGATTAAGCAAGGCGTAAATTCGTCGAATGGGCCCAAAACGAGATTGCCGTTGTTCCCGATTTTCATAAGCGAATTTTGTTTAGCGATGAAGCGCACTTCTGGTAGAATGGCTACGTCAACAAACAAAACGGCCGCATTTGGAGTGAAGCTAATCCACAAGTGTATGTCGAAACACCGTTACATCCAGAAAAACTGACTGTTTGGTGCGCTTTATGTGCTGGTGGAATCATTGGTCCGTACTTCTTCAAAAACGATGAAGGCCACAACGTTACAGTCAATGGTGATCGGTATAGAGCCATGATTACTAACTTTTTCATTCCTGAATTGAACAATCATGATGTCCAGGAGCTGTGGTTCCGACAAGACGGGGCAACATATCACACAGCTCGTGCCACAATCGATTGATTGAGACACATTTGGTGACCGCCTAATTTGACGTTTTGGACCTGTGAATTGTCCTCCAAGATCTTGTGATTTAACACCGCTAGACTATTTTCTGTGGAGCTATGTAAAGTCATTGGTCTATGCGGATAAGCCACAAACGCTTGACCATTTGGAAGACAACATTCGCCGTGTTATTGCCGATATACGGCCACAAATGTTGGAAAAAGTCATCGAAAATTGGACGTCCAGATTGGACTACATCCGAGCCAGCCGTGGCAATCGTATGCCAGAAATCATATTTAAAATGTAATGCCACAAGATTATCTTTCGAATAAAAAAAAATGCATGTCAATCGAATAATACATCGTTGTTTTATTGCAATTTGAAGTTCTATACCTCTAAAAAAACACCCTATACATTTCGCTCTTCAATACAGCTTTAAGTACTTTAAGCTGCTTATTTTCGTAAACGTTTATTATTCTTTAACATTTAATAATTCACTAGGCTGTTCAACTGCTTAAGCTCCAAAACCTTTACTGGAAACCTTTTTCTCAGAATGCTCAAATAATAGTATCATATTCTGACTTCATGAATGTGTGGGGAGTTTT
Source organism: Trichonephila clavipes (assembly GCA_019973935.1). Classification (NCBI taxonomy): domain Eukaryota; kingdom Metazoa; phylum Arthropoda; class Arachnida; order Araneae; family Nephilidae; genus Trichonephila; species Trichonephila clavipes. Next base: position 34,859 of record BMAU01001837.1, on the reverse strand, counting down.
TACCATATATGTTACTTATTTAGGCTACCATAGCTCATAATCTGAATCAAGCAAAGCAAATATCAGTATTCGTATTCTATAAGTTGTTAAGTGCACATACTGTATTAAATACTTTTTCACTATTCATTTTTTCATGAATTAGTTTATTTATCTGCTTTAAATAATACAGTATCTCATTTAGTTTATTTCAAGCTAAAAAATGAAAAAGTCTATTTCGAAACTTGTAATGAACACACACACAAGTAATATAAAAAATTTTAAAGTCAATTCTTACTTAGATCAACAAAGATAAATTTTATTTTAGCTACTTTTTATCAAATAATTACAACTAATATAAATATGTATATAAATATGACAGAATAACAACGTTAAGTGATAATTAATTTTTATTAATTATCATTAAAGTATCCAAAACAATTATGTATATAAAATTTCAGCTCAACTGAATGCTTTAAAACAAGAGAAAAAAATCTTTACAAGTTTTGACCCAAGTCGGTAAAAATGAAACCAACGTGGTTGTATCTGTATTTCTTGAAATAATTAGTTTCATTCAATTAATTATAATTAATTATTATTAAATTATTGTATTTTCAGCCAAAACCGTAATGTATAAAAAATTTCAGCTCAAATGAGTGCTTTAAAATGTGAGAAAAAAAAAACTTTTCAAGTTTTGACACACCAAAATGGTCGCTAAATTGCTAAAAATGATGCCAACGTGGCTGTATTTATAATTCTTCGAATAATTAGTTTTAATCAATTAATTTTATTAATTATAATTAAATTACTATATTGTCATCTAAAATACTCATATATATAAAATTTCAGCTCAATTGAGCGATTTAAAATGACTTTTATTAACGATTGAAAATTTCACTAAGATAAATAAATAAATCCATAGAGAGTGTGAGCTAATAGTAGGAATTGAAAAATAGAGTATATTCATCCGATGATTGAAATTTTTCCCGAGATTTTCTTTATTACATAGTAGGATAAAACTTAAAATTTTTGAACACTTATTGAAAGTATATTTTTTCTTTATGTTTTAGATATGTAAATTGTGTTTTACTTTAGCCTGAATCTTTTTCACATGGTTAAAAGACAGTTTTAACAAGATAGGAACTCCAATAAAATTTAGAAATCAAAATTTGCTAAAACTATAGTTAACAACTATAACAATTACTCAGTAATATATCTCATATGCATAAATAATTAAAAAATATAAAGATGTCTCGTTTCCACATAAATTTCTGTATTATTTCTCTTAAAAAGATAAATTTAAATAATGTTCAAACAATGAAAGTAATTAAAACGTATGAACCTTTGCATACATTTGAAAAGAAAAGAAATAAAATAGTTTTAAATAAAGAGAGATTTTTAATATAAGAACAAGTGAAATACTTTCATTATGACTTTTGAGAAATCAGATTGACATTTTAAGAAATTTGTAGTTCAAAGTAAAATTTGAAAAGCCATGTTTTATAAAGAAGTTGTAGATAGTTCTTGTGAGGTGATGCATATGTTTCTTTTAATATGCTATTGTAAAATCAGTTTTTTTAGTTTTTATTATGTTTTGATTATGAATAACTGTAATATATCTAAAACTGATTAAAAGATAAAATAAACCGTAAAATTTTGCGTTTACTTTAATCAATTTTAGTTTACACTGAAATTAAGGTAATTAACAGTGGATTTAGTGTTTATGCAAACATTGTTGAAATTCTTATTACTGGAACCATTTCAGTGTAACATGAATTCTACAATAGCTGATATAACATTTGAAACAATACAATTCGTATGTCTTTTCATAGTAATTATTTTTGTTCGCCTTTAGAAAACTTACTTTTCAATTTATTCCAGGACATTGACATGACTTAAAAATAAATTTTATTCAAATTAAAATAACTTTAAGAACTCTAATATCTATTAAATTAAATAGTCATTTTAAAAGTTGTGAAAAAGGAAAATAAACAAAATTTTTATTAATGGTTTTCAAATAATTTAAGGAGTTATTTATTATATTATAACTATATATACAATGAAAAAGGTAAATTTATATTATTAATAGGTTTATTTACACCATTTCAAATTTTTTAGTTACAGCTGTTTCCAATTATTTTTTGATTTTAGAATTAAGATAGAAAATGAACTTAGTGCTAGTGTTATGTTGTCAACTAGCATTTACAGAGGACAAATGTTAGTGTAACGCTATTTTTTTTCTTTCTGAAAACATTTGCTTGTCTAACAGGATAGTTACATGTTTGCTTTGTTTTATATTATGAAGCTAAAGTTTTTTAACTTCCTCTATGAAACTAAAAAGTTCAATTGTTCTTAAAATAATCTTAATTTTTTCCACAATATTAAAGTCAAGCATGTGTTTTAAATATACTTATGTTATGTTAATTTTCAAAAATTATTTTATGCTTGAAAGATATTTGAAATTAGAAAAGCATAACTTTTGTGTATATTAGTTGTAATAATTATTGTTCCGCATGTATAAAAAGACAAGAAATGATTTCATATTATCTATATTTGAAATAAAATTTTGAAATAATTATAACTATAGAGAGAAAGAGAGTATAATGATAGTTATAAGATATAATTAAAATAAATCGCAAGAGTTAACCAAAACATTTTACATTTATAGAAAATATACATTCGAGATATATATTTTGTGACTCAACATAGTTGACTAAGTTATATAATTAAGCTAAGATTTAAACAATCAATAAGTTATCACAAATCGGAAAAAAAACATGCAAAAAAGTAATAATAAAATAAACGTAAAAAATGCAAAAAAGACTAGCTTGATTTAAAAAAAATGTATTTTTTGCTTATTGCTAGATAAATCATTCTTAACGTAATAAAAACATTTGCTAAAAATTGGAATGACAAATTTCATCAAAATTTTCACGCTCCAAGAATGTTTAAAATCTTGATTTTGTAATATTGCTGCAGTGTATTAATCAAATACCAATTTTAATATGAAGTCAAAGAGCAGTTGTATGATTATTGTTATCTGAGTATATAAACATTATTCCTAATGAAACAGTTAAAGTTTTAGTAACTATTAAAAGAAAATACATTTATTAATTACTTTTTCCTTTTGCTTGCTTTATTTTTGTACAATACGAAGTATTATGGAGTCGAATTTAGGGATCTAGCTATTTAGTTTGCTCCTCTTTAAAAAGTGTCTTGAGTTTTGATGTATTTTAATTCAATCCGAAATTATATTTTGTTAATCATGTATGTCAAATAATTTTTCTCTTTTAATAAAGCTGCAATTTACTGTGTAGTGCTTGAAAAAAAATTCTGATTTCTTTTATTTTATTCCGCTTCATAGAAATAACATTTTTCTTAAGAAGAATATTTATATAATGTTCTTAATCTGTCATATATTGAAATATTTGAATCAATTCTTAAACCTTTGGTTCAATTGTATTCTTTCAAACAAAATTGTGAAATATTCTGATCAAAGTTTTTATTATAACAATTATAAATATATATAGAGTAAAATTCACTTGATATAAATGTTAAAACTAATTAAATGATGTGAAATATGCTTAAAATATATCAGTTTTTATATTTTTATTAATGAGAATAATATTTTAAAGATTTATTTACAAATATTAGTTTTATATTTTGAATAAATTTTCTAAAGAATAGTTTTTTTTTATTTTGTGAAATATTTTTATTTTTATTTTCCGATGTGGTTTTAAGATTAAAAAACTCAAATAACATATGTTCCTAAATTGGTCTTTCATAATCCATATTACTGCTATTGAATATAACAAAACGAACACTTTAATTTGTTAAGTTCCCCCATTTTAGGTGTACATGTATTAAAATACAGAACAAAATACTATAAATATAGAAATAAAAAAAGATAGTAAAACATTTTTTGACTCCCTTCTTTTACGCAGTTAAAATTACAATAGTTGAAATATTAAATAAAAATGTTTACTACAAAGCATATTCATTATTTTTTTTATCTCTGAAAACGTTTAAAACTATTTTTATATTTTAGTACCTAAAATCAAGATAAATCATAAAGAGTGTATTCTCTTTCATTAATATAACTGGGAATCATTTCCTTTTTAAACCAAGAATATGTAGATGAAAATAAATTAATAAATACATTTCCGCGTTTTTAAATAAAGTTAAAAATATTTAGAAATACATTAGTCTTGGTTTTAACAAATAACAACTGGGTCCAAGAATTTTTTTTTTATTAATTTCACTTTATAAAGGGGAGAGACACAGATGAATAATAGTGTTCATTTTTTAGTAATAATTGATTAAAATATTTTATAAAAAGGGATTAAATTGCTTAACTAAAAACATTAAACTAGACTATGACTCTCACTTTCGGTCTGTAACATTGTAATCTCTTCAGTTCATTTGCTTAACAGGAAAAAAACCGATTGAAAAGAAGTGTCGTGTCATTTGTGGGAGCCAATTTAGAAAAGACAATTTTGCTTTGACTTTCTTTAACCTTGGATGCGAAAGCACTCCAACCCCTGTTTTCGATCGATGCTCACTTTGGGCTTCGATCATCGAACATAATAACGAAGCATCCGAATACAATCATTTCTGCTCAATTTATTGAAGAGGTGCACCTCCCCCTCACACAGTATGCAAGGGTTGAGCAAATCCTTGCCGCACAGTAACTCTTTTATGACCGCTTTGCTGCGAGAATGTTGTTAGGTCTCGCATCCTGGAGAGTTAATCTTTGGAAATGTGGCTCCAGCCTGCGAAATGTCTTTCTTTTGTCTTTAATATCTTTTCTTCTCATTTATGTTTTCCATGTTGCCTCGAGCTTAGGGTGAAATGTGTCGTTCCACAATCAGCTTGGAGGACAAAAATTTTTCCATTAAATGTCAGGAAATAATTTTTGAAAAAAAATAATGACGTAGATGGTATTTTCTAGTTTGAGATGTACACGTGAATGTCTTGGATATGCAAAGTGTGGAGAGATGAGGTTGCATGAGAAATATGATAATGTTTAAAAGGTCATTTGTGTTTGTATTTCCTCCGAAATAAATAGGTTGCTCTTTTCATGAAATCAAACATAAGTGAGAAATTTGAAACAGATTCATCAGATCTGTCTATTAAAATTATGAAAAAAACTCAATTAAATATATTATTAAGTTTAGTAGAGCAACTGTTTTATTGAATAAATTTATTATTTAGGAATTTTATGAAATATCAATAGCACACAAATTAGATTACACTATTTAATGTAAATATGCAATTATGATATTTATTATTTCGTAAATATCAGTAGAGATAAATCACTCACAAAACCTAAGGTTTTGAAATCTTTCAAAAAAGTTGTGAATTACTTATAATTGAGTTATTTTTGTTGATAAAATAATTTAGTGTGAATGATTACAAGTGCACAATTTTAATGTATAGAAGTGATAAAAATAATAGTTGTTAAGTAAAAATAAGAAGGTAGAATTTACGAGAAATGACATGGTGCTTAGTAAGTTCTTGTATACTTATATATTTACTTGAGATCAATTTTTTGTAATATATGAGATGTATATAAAATTAAGAATTAATTACAGATTTCTAAAACTCTTATAGGTTTAGATGCTGTTAGAAAATAAGTAAGTCATATATTTGTATTTATATTATCATAATGAAAATAATATTTCGAGACACACATTGTCATGCTTTAAACATTTTTCATTGACAATATTTGTTTTTGATCCATTTTTGAAAGAAAAAAGGAGAATTTAATTTAATTGCACATTATCAGTTTTCCAATTACAAATTTCTTTATTTATATATTATAAAAGATAATAAATTATTGAAACCCCGCATCAGTTTTTCTGTTAAATTATTTATACTCATGTCCTTAAACTAAGGATAGGTCAGAATCACACAGAAATTGAACTCTAAAATGAAAATTTCACCCGTAGAATTATCACACACATCTTGAAGAAGAATATGCAAATTACAGGAAACCACCAGATGGCGCGGATAGTACGTCACAATGACAAGAGTGTAAGAGAGGGGTATATAAGGAATGGTGGCAAAGAAGTAAAATTGTTCACAAGCGCTTTAAAAGCCTTTCAGTGCAATAACCGCATAGTTATCACACAAAAGAACCATTTGGAGGATTTTTTACGTGGTAGAATTCTTGCATGACTGGAATGAGGACGTACCCAGCTGGAAGTATCCGAAGAACTTGGAATCGCCAAGAGTGTCATCTCCAGGCCTTAGCAACGATTCCAAGATGATGGTAATGTGAGTAGATGTTACAGCACAGGTGGCCCCCGAGTTACAACGCCGAATGAGGACCGGCACACACACACACACATTTCGCAGTTACTGCCTATAGAAACAGACGGAGCACAGCAACGAACCAGTATCGTCAGCTCTCTTCAGCTACCAGTAGGACAGTGGTTCAAGGCAGACCGTGTACAGACGCTTAGGGCACATTGGTATATATGCTCGAAGGCTTGTCAGATGTGTTCACTTACCGCAACTCACTGTCACCTGCGATTAACCTGGAGCAGAGAGCATGCACTGTGGACACCACAACAGTGGTCTTGTGTGATGTTTTCCGAAGAGTCCAGGTTTAGTTTGCAGTCTGATTCTCGCCGGAATTTAATATAGAAAGCTCCAGGTACCCGTTAGCACCAAGAGAACACCACTGAATGACACCGTTACGGTGATGCAGGATGGCTCGTTTGGGGAGGAATTATTCTTGGTTCCAGAACTGACCTGCATGTTCAGAGTGTAACGATGACAAGCCACATCTATTAGAATGTCATTCTGGAACATCATGTACGTTTGTTTCGGGGCGCCATGGGTGCTGAATTTCTGTTTATGGATGACAACGCCAGTCCTCACACTGCAAACATTGTAGACAAATGCCTTCAATTGGAGGATATCTCCCGTATGCATTAGCCAGCATACTCACCGGCCTTGAATCCAATAGAGCATGTGTGGGATATGTTTGGCCGATGAATTGCAGCGCGTCAACCCTCTCCCACCTGTCTACCGGATCTTCGGCGGGCATTGCTTAATGAGTGGTGTAATATTCCTTAAGATCAGATTGATAATTTGATACTCAGCATCCCAAGGCGTTGTAAGGCCTGTATTGCATCATCCGGGAGACATACTCTGTATAAACCACCATAATAACCATGTTATACTGTTTTTTGTAAATAGGCTCTTTTTTGAAATTTGCTCCAGGGAGTAAAAATCGCAATTTTTATTAATCATGTCAAACATATAGCATCTTTTTTGCTCTTTACCTTTTGTTTAATAAATAGACTTTACAAATAAGTCAAATTTGTTTTGTTTCTGTCTCTTTCTTTGCCTGAACTTCATTATCCTTAAGTTATGAACGTGAGTGTAAAAGAATAATTAAATGTTAATAATAATGGTAAGGAGAAAGTTGGTTTTTAATAAACATTTACAAATGATTTATTTCATTGCCATTATCATTAATATTAAACTATTCTTCTAAGTAGTTTATAGTTGTATAAGTTTTTAGAAAGGAAGTGAGGAGTGGTTCGATTAAATGTAAGAATAAAGCATATTTCCGTTTAATAAACTTTACGGGTTCATATGTTGAAATACGCTGCAAAGAATAGTATAATTCTATACACGATGGAATCAATTTACAATTTTTTAAAAATTAAAAAAATTAAAAAATTAGCAAATTTAACGAATATTTAATTGGCTTTGAGAAAGACAGATTTATAACTAAGCAAATAATATTACGCACAATACCTTCTATGTTCATTATAAAAATACTTTTTGTGAGTTAAAATAATTAGCAAAAATAAGATTTCCAGAAAAATAGTTCTGAAATGCGAAAAAGATACATTCGGTATTTACTTGACTTAATAAATCATTTTCTTTAATTTGTCCAGAAATTAAAGATAAATGAAAACACTTAAAAAGTATATTTTAATCAATGACGTGGAAAAATTATTTAAAATGCTAATAATTATAATATCAACAAGGGAATAGTTTAAATAGAAACAAGCATAGTAATTATACTTTAGATATAATATGGATTATCTTATACTGGGGCTCCAAAAAAAGCTCTTTATCAGAGATTCACACATGCTGTGCCAATCTTTTTTTGTTCATTTAATGTTCGGACTTCCTTGAGTAGAAAACGCCATTAGCTAAAATTTTAGACTTATAATCAAATAAATAATGATAAAATTTTTAGAGGAATATTTCTTAATTCTTTTTTTCTTCCACGTTAATGTATCTGACTACGCTCGGAACCGTGATTTTGGAATAGCCTCTAAATGGATAATATTTATGATATTTAAAGTCACTTATATTAGAAAACGTGAATAAAATTGTTTTAAGAATATCATTACAATAAAAAATTATTTAAGTACAATATTTTGACAAAAAAAAAGAACATAGAATGACCCATTTTCAAAACATTATCCTTTTATGAAAAATGCTTCTATTGTAATATTACTTTGCCTGCATATATCTCAGACCTCTGTGCAGTGGCTGAACTAGAATTCTTGATATATATAACTTAGAAGATACTTTATCCATATTTTACTCCAACAGAGGGGAAATATTTTAAGAAAAAAAAGCCTTTAATTATTTCAATTGATTGTAACTCTGAAAATAATGTGAATTTTTCAAAAATCATAGTTGACCCTCCTACAGAGGTCTGAGCTATATACAGACAAAATATTATTATAATAGAAGCATTATTCACAAAAGGAGAACATTTTGAAAAAAAGTTATTCTAAGTTAATTTTTTGCCAAAATATTGTATTTAAATAATTTTTTCGTCATGATGTCCTTAAAACTTTTTTATACATATATTCTAATCTAAGTGACACTAAATATGAAAATTATGCATTTATGCGCTTTTTCAAAATCACGGCCCCGAACGTAGACGGATACCTTAAACTAATATTTTCTAAAGATCTGGCAGAAATGCATCCATTGCTAGCCCCTTCTAAATATAAATTTCATGTAAACAAAGGAATATGGCATATCTACATATGTTCAAATGTGAAAAAAATAAAAGTAAGTAAATTATATAAATATACCAACGTTTCTGCAGCTGTAGGGCGCGGGCATATCTAAAAGTCGAAAATTAAAGATTGTTTTAAAAAATTATCATTAATTTACTGAAATGAAGAAAAACAAAATGCATCCAGAACTATGAAAAATAACATAATACTTATTCTTTTACTAAAAAACAACTAAAAATATGTTTTACGTAAAAGTTACATATTCAAAATTTAATACTTATATTGATAATTTGTACAGTTTATAAATAAGTAGCTTAAAAGTAGTACATTATTATTACTTTAATTGCATTGTCATTATATAAAGGGGGCAGGGGTGTGATGAAATTTATGATTGAAAATTGGGTAACTAATTTTGAAAGTTTGAGAAGTACTGAATTATACTCTTTACTAAAATAAGTGAGCTTTAGATTTTCGTTACCTTGGTTTCATTGTTTCTACAAAGAGATTTATGAAACTTTTTTTTAAAAAAATGACTAAAATCGAAAAAGAGATGTATATTTGTTTTCAAAAAGAAAAGAAAATATCTCTACAATGTTAAATAACGAAATACACAGACATATTTAAGTTTTAACTAGAAAAAATATTTTAATTCAAAAACTAAAGAGTGTTTTTTTTTTCCAGCTATAGAAGTTTCTGTTGGCATTACTTTCCAAGATGGCGACCGATTTAACAGCTGTCAAGTGATTTATTCTCAGTTTGGTTTGGCAGTTTATCATGAATAGACTCACTCCTGAACAACGCTTTCAAATTGTGCAATTTTATTTCGAAAATAATGGTCGATTTTCATAAGCGAATTTTGTTTAGCGATGAAGCGCACTTCTGGTTGAATGGCTACGTCAACAAACAAAACTACCGCATTTGGAGTGAAGCTAATCCACAAGTGTATGTCGAAACACCGTTACATCCAGAAAAACTGACTGTTTGGTGCGCTTTATGGGCTAGTGGAATCCTTCTTCAAAAACGATGAAGGCCACAACGTTACAGTCAATGGTGATCGGTATAGAGCCATGATTACTAACTTTTCATTCCTGAATTGAGCAATCATGGTGTCCAGGAGCTGTGGTTCCAACAAGATGGCGCAACATGTCACACAGCTCATGCCACAATCGATTTATTGAAAGACACGTTTGGTGACCTCCTAATTTCTCATTTTGGACCTGTGAATTGGCCTCCAAGATCTTGTGATTTAACACCGCTAGACTATTTTCTGTGGGGCTATGTAAAATCATTGGTCTATAAGGATAAGCCACAAACGCTTGACCATTTGGAAGACAATATTCGCCGTGTTACTGCCGATATACGGCCACAAATGTTGAAAAAATCATCGACAATTTGACGTTCAGATTGAACTACATTCGAGCCAGCCGTGGCAGTCATATGCCGGAAATCATATTTAAAATGTAATGCGTTAAGATTATCTTTCGAATAAAAAAAAATTGTCTCAATCGAATAATACATCGTTGTTTTATTCCAATTTAAAGTTCTATACCTTTAAAAAACACCCTTTACTAAATTTTACTACAATTGAATACTTACTATAAGGAAATGTATCCTTGTTTTAATATATTTAAAATGACACGCATTATAATTCAAATTAATTCACGATCATTTCCGTACTGACTCAAAGACCATTAATTGTATGTAACATAAAAAGCTTACATTCTTAAAACTAAACTTTAATCAAACATTGTAATCAAACTGTAATGTAACTGTCATCAAATTACGTTCTAACATTACATACCACTAGAACTGCTGCAATAGTGCCTTTACTGACAAGCAGACCACCGTGCTTGTATACACTACGGAAATAACTGATACCACAAGAAAAAGAAAAACTTTATGTTAATTAGGAGCGGAATAAGCATCTCAAGTACGTCATATGGGAAATTCCAAATGAAACAAAACATTGAAGATATATTTTCAACATAAAATTATTAAGATCATTATCGGCGACAGCAGACAATTGAAATGTGGCCAGGCACATTATTTATTTATAGCTAAGATTATAAATCCTTGGCTAATTATCGAAAATCAAAATTCTTGTGTAAAGTAATATTCTCCCTCATTATTTATTACAGGTAATATTTTTGCTTCTATTGCTTATTCTAAAAGCAAAATTGCATAAAAGTAATATCGAAAAATAAAGCCAATAACAAGAATAATGATTGAAAACATTTTTAAAGTGATTTTTTCTTGTTAATGATCTAAGTGGAGCTAAGAAAATAAGAAAAGTAGACGCGTTATGTATATTTCAAAGAATCTACATATTTTTTATGCTTTACATTAAAAAATTATCTAGATCAATGATAGAAACGTGCTATGAATGCGAAACTACTATCTTGGCATTGTTCCAGAAATCCAATATCTTAAGCAAAATTTCTTACTTGGAAAAATATTTTATAACGTCAACATAATAGTTTTTCTTCCCATTCTATATCTACAACCCAAAAATATTCTACATTTACATATAATACATTAAAAAAAAACAGCCATCAAAACTATTTATCTCTATGCTAACTTTTCTTTTCATTTTTCTTTATGCTGTTAAACATATTAATGCATTGAATTTTTATCTAACATTTTCTTCTTTATTTCTGAACGTAAAATATCAATTTTAGTGGTATTGATGCATATTTTAAATTTTTTAATCTTTTCTAAAACCAAACAATTGTTTAAATCTTCTAATCTCGATGATTTTAAGAATTTTTTCTCTTAGAATTGAAGAAAAATAACCTCTTAAGGTATGAATTTAAGGTACTTATTAAAATGAAAGGATGTAAGCATTATTTCAAGTAACAATATATCTTTATTGTTTCTCAATCATTTGTTGAAGTAGAAGTATACGTGAATCTCATTCATCAGACCTAAATTTAAAAGGAACAGAATGGTGAAATAGTTTTATTTCAGAATTTTCTTTCATTTAATATTTTACTGTAAAATAAAAAGTGCAGCTTTTTTTAAACATTTCACTTGTGATTTGGACTATTTGAATGAGTTTGAGTGGGATATGTATATATATATAGTAAAAATGCAAATAACTCTAGAAAAAAAAATGCTTGAAATATTCAAAAATGATTCATTAAATGCTTAATGCATACATATTTTATCTTTACATTTGATGCAAAAACATTAATTTCATCATTATATTAAGGAATGTAAATCGATCATGGACCATTATCAGATTATTATTGATTATTATACACTATTAAGTTCAATATATGGATAAATAACTTTCGAAATTAGATTCATGTATTTTAATTAAAATGATCCTTATTTTAACTCTTATTGAATAATTAAGTTAAGATTCAGCAAAAGACTTTCATGAATATAAGGCGTTACTAAATTGTCATATATTTATATAATATATATATATATATATATATATATATATATATATATATATAATGTCTACTCAGTACGCTAATTTAAAAAGCAAAACTAAATTTAGCCCAACAATATCAAGCCTTTATTTTTTTATGATTAATTATGTGAAAAAGTTATTCATTAAATTAATTTCCTAATATTTCTTCAATGAATTTTAATACACGTGTACTTATTAAAGAAGACAAACCACATTTTCTTTCCTAATAAAAATAAATTTATTGTTAAAAAAAGCACAAGTTATATACCTCCTCCAAAAATTTATAATAGCAATAATGAAAAGATATATTTTATTTAAATAAACATAAAATTATCGTTTCCTGTTCCGGACCAACTCTTATTTCATTTTTAACAACAAATTCCTTTCTGAACTTTACAATTTTGTGACAGTGAATTTTTTCGCAAAGAGTGCATGCAAATTTTGATTATCTTTACTCTTTCGCACGTTTATATATTTAACGCATTATCTCCTTTGTAGTCATTCAATTTAAACAGTGTATCTAAATATATATAGATACATGATAATAATTTTCTTAGTACTGATTAATGAAAATTATCAGGGAAAAACGCATTCATTTTATATTACAATATCATAAGTTAAGGTATCCGACTACGTTCGGAACCGTGATTTAAAAAAAGCGTATAAATGGTTACTTTTCTAGATATTTAGTTTCACTAGGATGTAAAGTTGTTTTAAAAATATTATTGGATTAAAAATTATTTAAATGAAATACTTTAGCAAAAGAGGAGCTAAGAATTACCTTTTTTTAAAAAACATTCTCCATTGATTAAAAAAGCTTCTACAATAATAATATTTTGCTTGTATAAAGCAAAGATTTTTCCAGAGGATCTGAACTAGAATGTTTGAAAAATTCGCATTTTTTTTAGAGTTAGTACCATTTGAAATAATTATCGGTGTTTATTTTCTTAAAATTTCCTATCTGTGTTGTATTAAAATATGGATAAATCCATTTCTAAGATTCATGTTTCAAAACTCTTATTTTATGCCCTGTACAGAAGTTTTAGCTATATATAGGCAAAATATTATTATTATAGAAGAATTTTTCATTAAAGGAGAATGTTTTGAAAATTGGTCCTTCTATGTTCATTTTTTGCCAAACTATTACATTTAAATAATTTTTAAAGTGATAACTTCTTTAGGCGTGTTTTGCTGGAGAGTGAACTTGAATGAAGCGTTTTAAAAAGCCAAGCATTGTTACGCTCGGGTTTGTAACAATGGTAACAATACTGATCGGAACAATACCACTGAATTATTTTAGTTTAATGAGTCATGTATCGGAGAATATTGTGAAGCAAAATGTAACAAATAATTCTAATGGTGACTATTTATATTTCACCAAATCAAAGCTTAGAGAAAATTATCGAGGTAATTCACAAAAATTTAGTTGTATACACTAAAGCCGGATCAACTCTTCTGAACAAATTGCCGATAATTTTTTGTGGGGATTTTAATGGAGATTTTTTAAAAGACAAATCAAAGCCTTTAGTATATTTTTTTAAAAAATCCAAATTCAATTTAGTTATGTCAAATGAACCAAATGAAAGCACGAGAAAGTACAGAACAACGCTTGACGGAGTTTTTTTTAAGATATTTAAATAGTTTTTCGCAAAAAATTATAACCTATTTCAGCTGCTATAAACATATTGTTTCCTTCTTAGAATATAATTAATTCACAAATAGGATTGCATATTTCACAAAAAATATTACTTTATGAGTACAGACATATGAATAAATAATTTTATATGACAATACTAATATTTCTTGCTTTTTATTCACCGAACTAATCCCTGAAATAACATTACAAAATTTGAAGTTATCACTTCTATCGTGTGGTCATAAGCACATACACTCTTTTTTTTACTGTAATAATATTCTTAAAACAACTTTATACATGTATTCTAATCTAAGAGACACGAAATGGCATAAAAAGTATCCATTTGTAGGCTATTCAAAATAACCGTTCCAAACGTAGATGTATACCTTAAGTTTTAAAAATATTATAAATCTAACGGATAGAATTTTTTATCACGTAGAAAACAAAAACTACAAAAAAGTACTCTCCTCCCCAAACCACTTTGCATGTTAGAACATAAATATTGCACTCCTTCACGATTATAAATGGATTCCGTGAGCATTGAATCCGAAAATAGTTTCATAGATAAATAATCTCATCTAAAAGTATATGCCTGCGTTTTTATGTTGAAAAAATGGATAGATATTCCATATCATTTTTCAAGGACATGACAAAGTCTCTACCTTATTATTTTTATTTGTCAGTCTAAAAAAGTCTTACTTTAAACTCAAAGTACTCTCCCACGAGGAAAAAAAATGTAAGATACCGAAAATTTAATTCAATACATTTGACTAGTTTTATCCTTAAAAGCGGATTGAATCCATGCCATCTTCTCCCCCCTCTAAGTTCCCCGTTGATGCTGATCGAAATATGTATCCCTCGTGACGTACAACTGGAAGTAAAAAGATTTGCGTCCCCGGAAAAAAGATAAAAAATAGGAACTTGAGCTTGGAAAAACGGAGAGTATTCTCATTTAGGTGGTTCCGCTTTCTCCGGAAGCTGAAGTAAAATGCATTTGTATACGAAGCATTTCCATTCCAAAAGAAACTGTGTTTCTAAGAGATATCACATTTTGTACCTTAAGCAGGCAGAGTGGACAGTTTTTCAGATGGATAAATTCGAAATCTGATGCAAAATAGTGCGCGTGTCGATTTGTGAATCCATTTCACAAGAATTTGGGGAGTTGGATTTATTTTTTTCTTCTTAAACTATGTTTCTTTTGCTTCGAGTAAATGTAGCGAAACATTTGGAGCGCGAGGATTGAAGTGGATTTACGTGAAAGTGTAGTTTCAGCCCTCGAGCTTGTAATGTTCCATATGTAGCACTACGGTGGCTTAGTTCAGTAAGTAAATAATACAAAAATACAGATGGAAGTTTTGAAATTCTTATTTCCAAGATAAAAATAATGTTTCATATTTTTGTGTTGTTTATGAAAAGTAGCTCGTCTTCTTTATTTTTATTTTCATAATAAATGTTCTATTTACATGAAAACGATATTCACGTTTTTTCTACATTGTTAGAATGCATTTTAAAGTTTATTGCACAACATTTAATTAATTGTTGCTTTTTTTATGCTTTAAAGCCACCCTCATGTAAGATATTATATAATTTATTTATAAATGGAGAGGAAAATATAGCTTTTGAGCAATTTTTAGGAACATTATTGATTCCTAACAATATATTTCTATAAATATTGAGAAAGAGAGAGAGAGAGATAATTTTGAACCACATATATATTTCTTTTTAATAATAATTTCAAACTAATTATAAAAATTAATGGAATCAATGTGTTAGGGCAAAAATATTATTCACAATGACTCATGCATTTTATTACTTAAATTAAATACATTATTATTTTTAATAAATGATTGAAAACCAAGTATGATATAAATATAATGATGCCAGTATAGAAGTAATATTACGTATCAATAATATTTTTATTCTAATTTCCAAGTTTCTTTTTAATATTAGCTTTTTCTTCTTAACTAATGATATATATACACACATATCATTTCAATGTTACACTAAAAAGATATGTTAAGATAATCAGATATAAGTATTATACTTTTAAAATTTATTATTCTAGCATAAAATAACAGTTTACATTTCTAAACATTTAGGCAATAGTATTCCACTTTAAATAAGAACTTCAGGCTGAAAGATATGCTTCAGTCATATCATTTTTAAAAGCATCTAAGCAACAGTGAGTTTTAATTTTTTATTTGATAAAAATATAAGTAGTTTTGAAATTAAAAATTGTTTAAGATTTTTTAAAAACTCCTGTATTTTCTCCTTTTGTGTACGTTGGTATTTTTTAATGAAATATTGTATAGTAAATTAATTAATTAACTAATTTAGTATAGTTAATTCCATGCACTTAAAGTATAATAATTTAAATGCTTATGAAAAAATTGAAATACATTTATAAGATATACAATGATACAAGGTGATATTTTCCATTTAACTATTATTCACATGTAGGCTGAATATAATTAAAAATTTGAAAAGTTGTACTATATTCATATAAATTGTAAAATAATATTTATTAACGAATTAAGAAGTTGCATTATTATTGCATTAGTAAGTGGAATTTTTAGTTCTTATAAATGTGCTAAAATAGTTAAAAATAATATTATTCATTTAATTACTGGGTTTTATTCACAAGTTTAACGAAATTTTTTTTTCGCTTGATGAAGGAAGAAAATTTTATCATATAAGTACAAGTTTAAATTAATCAATAACTCGTATATTAAGTAGTTTGATTCGTAAATTTAGTAATTTAATTCGTAAATTTATCATACTTGTTTGGTGATAAGGAAACTAGCTGGGAAACATATCTAATACGGCATACGTTATTATTTTATAAGATAATCTATAATGCTAGCAATTATTCTGTAGTATAAAAGATGGCTGGAAGAGGTTACAACACACACACACAAAAGATCCTGAAAGTTTCTTAACATAATATTATTTTTTATCTAATCCGAAGATAAAAACAAAAATCCTCTACATAATAAATTAAAAATGAAGAATAGCATGCTGAACAAAATGCTTCGCTATCAGATGTTTAACAAAGTATTAACAAATATACGTTTGTGTAGCGAAAAATAAAAAAATTTCTATTAAAATAAAATATTTAATATCGGTAATGGAAAAGAAATTCATAAGATAATTTCATGATTTTTGTAGGTTTTCAATTTACCTAAAAATTTTAAGTTAAATAATTTTATAATAAATCAGTAACCTGTAATTATTGCTTGTTTAACTGACATTAAAATTTTTATACATAGGAAATTGCATAGTATAGATAAAACTTCGGTATACTTACGGATTATCCTTTTCATTAATAACGACTAACAGCACAAATAAAGAATTTATATAATTTATCTATGAATCTGAAGATAATTAAATTTATTAATCCAATTTAAACGAATACGGCATGCTATTGCAACAAGTTTGTTTTCAAATTGTTTTATTTCAGTAACATTATGTTATTTATGACTAAAAATTAATCAATTTTTATGTGAGGAAAATTAATGTATTTATATAAATTTACTGGCCTACAAAACAGAAACAATTTACTTTTATACTATTACATCATAATTTTCATAAATCATAATAATATTACCATTTTATTCATAAAAACCAAGAAAATTTATAAGTGCAGTAGAACCTCTATGTAACGAAGTCGCTAAATCCCGAAAAAAAGTTCATTATATGGAAAAATTCGTTTCATAGAGGTTCATCTTTCAATTTTCTTTATAAACCACATAAAACAAATTTAAAATTAAGAAATATTATGTATTATAAAAAGGAATTATTCATACCTATTGGTAAGTTAATATATATTTATTTTATATATGTTACCCATCAAAAAAAAAGAAAGAAAGAAAGAAAAACTGTAAAGAAAGTTTTTTGACGCCTTTATCTACTTCCTGAAGTATTAAATGCTTTTCTTTGATCCTCAAGCACTTGCGTTTTTGCATTTTCGAGGTACAAGAAACAAAGCTACCAGTACGATTGATCAACACTACAAATGAACGGACACGGGGACATGAGACAACTTCACTGAGGGTGAAAAGGGATATCGAAAATGTATTGCAGTGAACTGAACAATGAGGGCTTAGATTGCACTTCTTGCATGAAACTCCCAGGATTCTATTGCTCTCGGTGAGTTAGGCATCTAATGAAACCAGTTCCAGTTTTATGACCACCATAAAATGTTTTAAAAGAGAGAATAACTTGAAATATCCAGAAACACTTTAAAAATAGGGAGAAAAACAATTGAATCTCAAGACAAAATAGTTCGTTATATAAAAAATGCCCTTCGCTATAAGGAGGTTATTTTGCAAAGAAAATCATGAAATGTTCTTGGTTCCTGGAAAAGGTTCGCTATATAGAGGTTCGTAATATGGATTTTCTACTGTATTTATATATCAGTTTTTATTCTATGTATTACCTCTCACATAAAATGTAACGGATATGCATATACACATAATATGTCACGGGTATGCACAAAAACATAGTATGTCACGAAATTCTTTATTTCGACACATTTAAAAAATTAAATTTGAAATAGAGTTGAAGTAAATTTAATGAAGGAAAAAAGTTATTTCCTTAATCCTAATTTAAAGATTTTTTTTATCTTTTAAGGGAAAAAAAATCCGTCTTTATTTTTAAAACTACCACAAGGGTAAACAGATACGAAAAACTTTTTTACCGAAGGGGGGAAAACAGGTAAAAAGATAAGTATTGCAAGAAAAAGAAAATAACCTGAAAATAAATCTATGATCATCAACATACATCGTTGTAAAAGTTGCTATAAATATTTAAATGAGAAAGAAAAAGAAGTATCCGGAAAAAAGTGCAATTAATGCAATGGAAAATTCTTGAGTTGCCTATCAATGTTTACAGTATGTGACAAGAAAATAATCTCCCTGTGAGAAAAATTTATAATACTGGAGGAAAAAAGAGATAACTGTATTTCTGTAAAGTAGGATAGAAAGATGAGATATTTTTTCCTCTTTCTTCCTAAAGATGAAGGACAGAAGAGAATTTACATAATTACTTTCTTTTCGTTTGATGGATTTAACTACAAATTAGGTTTTGCTATAAAAAAATCTCATTATTTTAGCACTCTTGAGATGTAACAAGCTTGAAAATCTTCAGTTGTGCCCTTAAAAACCTCGAAAGAAAGCACTTAGTCTAAAAGGCAAATAATGCTGAAAGAAAATAATATATTGTGAAATTTTCGTGATGATTTCCATTTTCTGTTCTGTTTTTTTTCTGAAAATTTTAATCGAATCTATGCTTAATGTGAAAAACTCATTAGAATTTTTGTCTTTGTATATTTATTATTCAGGCATATTTTCAATAAGTTCTCGCGAATTTAAATTAATGTCGAAAAATGAAATAGAAATATTTTCCTATTTGCTGTATTTTATATTTACGAGAATTCCTTTGGACTCACATGAAGTAAGAGTGAATTTAATATTAAATTTATTAACTGTGCTCTTAGCGCGGGTAAGAATTCATTAAATTTTCACTTATAAATGAATTTTTCTAAAGTTGTCGATACTCTTTTTATATCAGGGATATCCCAGAGGAATTTACATTTTAATAGCCTACGTATCCTGTATCGTGAAGTGTTTTTAATTTAGAAAAGATATTTTACTTCATACTTTTTTTTTCAAAAGAATTTTATTTTGTTGAAACTACTGACTTTGCTCAGAAACGTGATTTTGCAAATTCGTATAAACGAATAATACTTTTTGATATTTAATACCCTTTGAATTAGAATAAACATATAAAGTTACTTTAAGAATATTATTATACGAGTAAAAAATATATTCAAATGGAATTTTTTGGCAAATAAGGAAAAAATAGGGCATTTTCAAAACATTTTCCTTTTATGAAAAATGCTTCTGTAATAATAATATTTTGCCTATGTGTTATTACCTATGACTTCTGTTTAGAACCTGAACTGGGACTTTTGAAATATATTACTTAGAAGTGGATTTAATCATATTTTACTACACAAGGGTAGAAAAATTTCAATAACAATCGCCTGTTGTTTTTTCATTTGATAGTATCTCTGAAAATAACGAGAATTTTTCAAAAGTCGTAATCCAGACTATGTAGAAAACTTTTAAATTTAAGTAAAATATTATTACTACGAAATAATTTTTTAAAAGGAGAATACTTTATAATTATAAAAAATTTTCTTCACTTTTTTTACCAAAATATTGCATTTAAATAATTTTTCTTGTAAAAATATTTTTATAACAACTTTATAAGTATCTCCTGATTCCATTGACACTATATAAATATCAAAACAATATTCATATTAATTTATTTTTGAGTTTATCATTTATATTTTTTTACATGAGAAAAATAATATTTGATACAAAATACGACATTGCTAAAGGAAAGAAAATTTTAGCCAGTATTTTATCAATTAACTTTAATAGATGACTATACGTGCGAAAAGGGTCTCATTACGAATATTTCAACAAACTAAATCATGAAAATATTAATGTGAAATAACAAGGTTTCTAATATTTTAAGGAAAATGTATTGCATTTCAGTGTTGAAGAAATAGAACAGTTAGTTTAAACGTGAAGCAATGCAAAAACGTTACATTTCCCTCAATATATGTAAATTTATTTGGATGATTTTGGAAACGATAAATTTAAGTCATAAAACTTTACCTGGTGTCCAAAAAGTATGATGACTACACTTTCAAATATTAATTACAAAAAATAAATAAATAAAGATATATTCACTAACGGTCTTTTTTTTTTGTTGATGTTGTTCCATGAAGAAAACATTTAAGAGTTTTTTTTTACAATGCTTTATTGTCCGATTTCATAGAGTCTATGCGACAACACATAGTCTATGCGAGATTTCTAGTCACGTTCTATGAATCATTGCAAGGACTGGCTGACTACCAATAGGCGGTGCTGTGCAACGGGGCCTCAAGATCAGAGGGGGCTCGTAACCTAACCACCAAGCAAGCCAAACTTTTTGAAATATAAATGTAAAATGTTGCAACATATCTATAATCATGGCAATTTAGTTGAAAGTAATTTTGAACTTGTTGGGAATTCCCCTAATATCTTTCCATTGCTTGTTTAGTGTTGCAAACTTTTTTAGTTGAAAAGTTTATATTACTTTCAATTTTTATTGTTTTATTTTTCTATAAAGTGTTACTTGGAAGTTCCGTAAAAAATCTTACCATACTTATTGCATCTTTAAGAACCTACACGAAGGACAATCCCTTCCTAATTGCATTCTATTTTTTCCAACAATATGATTCTTGGTAAGCTAGTTTCCTGTTTCAATGCTTCGCAATCTTCTGGTATCTGCATTAAACTGATGTCATTTTGCCCCCCTCACCTCTGCTCTTTTACAGAGATGTTTTTTTTAAGTAGTAATATATTATTTTCTTGTCCATGCATATTTTTGTATCACTTCCTGTCTACCTACGAAATCTACGGAAATTTGTGCGGGCATCTAGGTTTCAAAGAACCCATAATCCCGTATCTGGCAAAATCTATCTGATTGCATGGCTTTTCGTTGAGTTTTCGTATTTGTGGTGTACTGCAGGGGTATTGGACGAGTGGCAGCGCACCAGTGGGTGGGGCATCAAGGCATGGAACTTGACATATCGAAAGATTTTCTCCAGAGAGGAATTCAATGGAGAGAGTGAGTCTTTCTAATGGTTGCTGGGAAGTGAAGATAATGGCTCAAAAGTGGCTGCCCATGGGGGCTGAGTGTGAGTGGTGGTCCTTCCTGTGGTATCACTTACTGTTTATCTCAGTACCCCATTTTGTAGCTCTAAGCCTTCTTGTGGACGAGTTGCTCCCCCACCCCCCAAATAAATAAATAGCCAGGCATTCCCAAACTACGTCCTGTTGTGTAGAATCCTTCCTGTTAATGTCGGCAAGTAAATGAGCACATGCAAAATATATTCCATAAATTATAAAACTGAAATTAGAAATGAAAAAACAAACCCAGTGGTGTGTTTAAGCGCAAACTATGCTAAAAAAAGAGAAGATCTAAACAAGAGAATTGCAGCTTTGTATATTTAAAATGTTCACATATTTTTACTCTTTACTTGATAAAATCCATCCAAAGATAGATCCCCCTTTTTTAGCACCAGAGCCTTTGGGTACCTAGCTACGCCCCTTATTGTAAGATCAACAATCTGAATGTCTTCTGTAATTTGACTATTCATTCCATCAGTTTCACTTGTTGTAAATTGCATAATAATTTATATACCCACAATAAAAATCCTAGGGTGGTATGTCTAGAGATCTGGATGACCACGCTATTAACTTCCCTTTTCCATCCATTGCCCAGGGAATATTTTTCACTTCCGAATTTCCGTGTGGTGGCGCCCCATTTACACTGTACATATTTTGCAAATTTAAATTTGAAAAACCCATGCTTTAACTTGTTCTTGTTCTTGCGGTGAAGCCATTTCGAAAAGAGAAAGAGAATGTTGAAAAACAGAAACGATGCGCCATCTAGTTTATAAAAAAGGCGCTATCTATATATATAGTTTACATTGAAGAAAAACTTAACTTTTTTTTTCCTGGAATATATTAAAAAATCTTAATTAAAAATCTTTGTTTACTTTTAAATAATTCTTTTTAAAAAAATGTATTAATTCTTCTTAGATACCCCCTGTGTTTCATAAAATATTAAAAACTACAGAAATATCAAATAATAATAGTCTATCAAAAATGTTTCATTAATGCAAAAATAACATCACGTAAAATGCATTCGCATTTAATGCTTATCCTAAGAATTTCAACTTCAAATAGTACATTCCGATCCTATTAATTCGAGCCATGCAATATTTTAAATGAAAGTGAAAAGGTAAATAAAACAGCAAAACCCAAAACCATCGCTCGCGGTGATATCATTTCTTAGCAAAAACTCGCTTGCAAAATAATTGGGTATCTTATGCGATGTTAAATTGGCTGTTAGCGTAGGGAGACATTAGTTTATGATTATGTTCTTTTAGTAAAAGATTACATCCAACTATTTCGCCTCTTAATGAAGCCCCTTTGAAAGCAATTACATTCTTGGTCCATTAAAAAGCTGGTATTCCTCTTTTTTTCAATGAAAAGAGAATATTTCACAGCAAAATGTAAATTATGCTATTTGTAATGAAGTACCAATATGCCATTTGGTTCAAAAATCCAGTTGGCTGGTGTTGAAAGTCCTTGAGGCTCTAACACGAGAGTGCCTTCAATTTAATTTTAATTGGAAACTCTTTCATTTAAAATAGAATATATTTAGAAAGTTACTTTTTTATATTCTAATATTTAAAAATAACTGCTCATAAATAAATTGTTTTGTACTACTTTTGTCTGTGTTCAAAAACACTGCATCAAGTTTCCTTGAATGTAAAAAATAATCAATCTGAAATGTATAAAAATTTATATTTCTTTCATCCTAAGATTACAAAAATATGAAAGAAATTTTATATCTAAAACCATACATCCTGGTATTCAAATCCTTTAAATGTTCCCTCGAAGAATATTACTGGTATAAGTAGATTGCTTTTGGTTGTAATTTTTTAAAACAGCATTTTAAATAGGAAAGTTTTTCTAGAAAGGAGATCAACAAGATTAAATATAAATACAAGTTGGCCGACCGCTTGCAGTTTGCGATGAAAATTTCAACAACAATATTTGCTGATTTGAAGAAAAATAACGTAGAAGAGTGTTATAAGAGACATTGACCTCATTAAGCTTATTCTATAATTAAATATACTTGGTGTGGTAGATATGAAAATAACTTAACTCAGTGGCGCAATAGCCCTTGCGGGTCAAGGCCTACTGGGAGAAAATCAGTATACATATGAAATTAGTTCTATGGATCAATTGAATGAAACTGCCAGTATATACTTTATCTTGAATTAATTGATTTTTATTAAACGGTTTATACCTTTTTTGAGATGCAAAGTTTGCTTATAAGTATAGTCATTTGAAAAAGGTGTAGTCCTGTGGCAGTGGTGCACACAAAGGGGGGTCCTGAGGGTTTGGATCCCCCCAAAGCCCTCGATTTTTTTCCGATTGATTATAATTCTAAGTATATAGTACGTAAAATTTAATTAAGTATTTGTTATTAATGATTAATTTTATAAATAAGTGCTAATTATTTATTCAATAAATAGTTTTTTACTGTGTTTTGTTCCCGAAATTCGACAAAATCAAAAGGAGCATGACACAAGAATGGTAAACTTTCGACCCCGGATCCCCCCTTGAAAAATTCCTGTGTGCGCTACTGCCCTGTGGTATCCTCCACTTTCACTACTTTGCCCTCAAACAAAAGCAATAGCCCTTCTGTAGGTTGTCTTCGATTAATGTTAAAGAATTGGACCCGAATTCGGAATATTTTTTTCAGATATTAAAGTACTCCAACATTAATAACGTATATTCTGAATTCACTATCCTGTAGAGAATCACTTATTTTATCATGCTCCTCATTTTTTTGTGAGTTCAGGTATTTCTTCTGGTTAAAAATGTGTTTCCCATTTTTTCTCCTATACCGTAATGCTATATCAGTCGTCCCTTTGCATGTTAAAAGGAAATAATAATTATTTATGGAATATTTTGAAATTTTTAGAGCACTTTATTTTAAACAAATGTACGTGTTACAATGTCAAAACTTTTTATAAAAATCGAGGCATTTTTCTGTCCGAAAAAGTACTTCGCGTTTAATTCAGGTGAAAATAGCCTTAATGTAATATTTAGGTAAGAATAATAACTATTATGATTATAATATTACTTATTTTTCCAATGAAATATAAAGCCTAACTAAATAAATAGGAGTTTGATTAAGAGAATTTTAAACATTCACGTTATTAGCATAGCCAAAATATAAGGCTAATTTCTTCGTTATAATCTATTGGACAGAAATTTTTCAGGTTATTTGTATAAAATTTCGGATCGCGTGCATCTTACATATGACTTTTCTTTTTAATGAAAATATTTTTTTAATCAAGTTTAGTATTAAGTCAAAAATAGTAAATTTAAATAATTTTAATAAGATAAATGTGTGTTAACTACTTACTTATTAGAGGCACTTCCACAAGTTATTAATTGATATTGCAATAATAATAATTAATTAATTACAGTAATTATTAATTAATGAATGAATTAATAATTGATTGTCAATAATTGATTTTGCAATGGCAGTATTTTTTATGCAAATAAAATATTTTAGTCTTATACATATATATATATATATATATATATATATATATATATATTTAAATATATAAAATCAATCACAATAATCAATTGAAAAATTGAAATATATGAATCTTATAATACTAAATCCCATTTCAAAATATCAAAGATGAATATAAAAGATAAAATTCCATCGTTTTCAAACAAAATTAAAAAATTATAAAATAAAATAAAAATTTATAAAATATCCAAGTAAAATCTCGGACTTAGGACCGATAAGTGGGGTTAAACTAGTTTGATGGCGCCAACCTTCCCCCTATTGCAACTTGGTAAGTTAATGGGAAAATATCCAAATTTCAAAATTTTAAAAATTAAAATTTAAAAAAGTTAAAATTAAACCGTTATATTTGAAAAATTAAACTATTTGCCATCGCATTCTGAAAGATATTACAACATTAAAATATTAAAATTTAAAACAATTTAGTGCATAATATAAGTGAACCATCAAACACCTAAGATAATGCACCCATCTTTAAAATACTTGTATAGGTAGAAAAAATAGTTGTATATGTATAAAAAATATTTGAGATCCGAAAGTTCAAATTAAAAAATATCTAAAATCAAAAAGTTCAAACTAAAAAATCCGAAAGTTCAAACATAAAAATCTGAAACTTCAAACTAAAAAACCGAAAAGTTCAAACTAAAAAATTCGAAACTCAAACAAAAAATCCGAAAGTTTAAACTAAAAAATATCTAAAAACCGAATGTTCAAATTAAAAATCCAGTATATTCACAAATGAATAGCGTAAAACATTAAAAACTTAAGAAAGAGCATCCTATCAAGAATTCAATCCATATCTTATAGAACGAATTTTCATTTTTAATACATCAATTACCACATCCATATTTTGCTCATAACATCTACCAATGCCATGTCAATCCAAACGATTCATATATACATATATATATATAAATCTTCTGTGCGCGTGTATGAAACTGAACTCCTCCTAAACAGCTGGAGCGATTTTGATGTAAGTCTGTCTGTTCCAGTGGACTCAAGAATGGTTAAGATTTATAATTCGGTTTAGAAATGTTTATTTAATTAATTTTTTATTTATAAATTGTTGATCTTGGAATGTTTTACATTGATCCGGCAGACTGCGTTACGATCGCAGTATCGAATATTCAAAAAATCTTTTATTTTGAATTTAAGATGTGTGTGTACAGGACAACGTCTGTCGGGTCTCTAGTATATATATATATATATATAAATATATATATATACTAAAGGGTATACCCGTTCTTCGCACGGGTGAACTGAAAGGTTAAACAACACAGATTGAAGGATAAAGAAGTTTTTAATGAGTTAATTTTAAGTGAATTGCAAATTAAACAAAAAAAAAGCTTTTCACATATCTCAGCTGAAGAAAAAAAAAAAGAAAAAAAAAATACCTTTGTTAAATTTTAAGTCTGTAGATCTAATAGCTGATAAAAAGGATTTTTTTATATTTATAACTCCCCGTAAAACTCTTGAGGGTTGATTTTTGAAAATACCTCCCTAAGCTGATCTCTGCTCAGCAAAAGTAACACATTGTTAAAAGTTTTCTGACGCTTAAAATATTGTAAATAATTTATAACTGAAAGTGTCATACATTAATATAAATTTCTGTTGAATTTATTTTATGTGAAAATTGTAATACTCGCAAGCAACACCGTTTCCTAAATAACAATGGCGATTCAATGGAAAAAAATAGTGAAATGTTGACAATAGAGTCAAGTTGGCAAATGTCTAGCTACTTTCATAGCTCAAACTTTATTAGAGCTTTGTAAGACCCGCCGTGTAGGAGAGCGATGCACGCAATGCTTTATCTACCGCATTATGATCTACAGAAATTTTTTTCATGCAATATTTTTTAGGTCACTACATTGAAAATTAAGGGACATACATAAACAAAATACTCCACTTAGGGAAATTTAATCGGTTAGAGCTAATAAATTAATTAAATATATTCCAGTGTAAAATTAATTATATACACCATTCACTTAAAATAAATAGTCAAATCGTTTTCTAAGGTCTCCATAAACATAAAACCACTTAAATTTTGACATTAACTATTTTTGGGGCACAAAAATGATAATCTTTGCAATCTGCTGAAAACGCTCGCAGCTGAAAATGTAATATCTGCTACAAAACTATTTGCCTTCCCCGTTAAAATACTCATCATAGAACCCGTGCCATCATATATCTTGAAGAGTGGATTTCAAAGAATATTCCAGCTAAATATTGGTAGAATATTCCTGCTAAATTTGTGTGGCATGGTAGTTAGAGAAGGGGGTGCCAGCTCAGGTGTTGTCCACGCCACTTGACTATGGTTCAAAATTATATGGTCCGTCGCAAAAGCCCTCATGTAGCTGAACAGTGCAACGTTAATATTCACTCACTGAAAAATACAGTACAGTAGTTATAACTATTTTTATACATAAAAAATGCAATATCTGCTTATTCAATTAAAATTATAGCATTAAAATTAATTACTAACCACACAAACAAATTTTTGAAAATTTATCCAAATGATGTAGTGAAAGAGAAAGTTTATTCAGACAGACAACAAATGCGTCTTATATGCATATAGATTTGTTTGAATTCTTGTGTATTATTACTTTTGTAAGCTTCATCACATACTTTATGGTGTACCAGTATTTTAAAAAGCTGACTGAGCAACAGCAACATTTAGCTGGGTATAGCTAGTTATAACATAAAAATTAAATCTTAAAAAGATATCAAAAATAAAAGACGACTCAATATTCTGAATAAATCAGTATAAACATTTTCATACAAACACAATATATATATATATATATATTGTAAAATATTTATTTTGCTATTTGCATTTCAGACAGACATCAAAACAAAATTTTAAAAATTGTCAAAAACAGAAAAACAGATAAAAAAACATATTTAAGAAAAATACCACTGATTAATTTTGCCAAAGACATCGCAATGTGCAAAAAATATTTGTAGGACATAATAAATCCAAAAAAAAATGTAAGTACTAAAATATTAAAAAAAAAAAAACAACTTATATATTGAATTAATTAAGGATTACTCTGGGGGAAAGATAAAACAGGCTAAGATAATACCATAATATTAATTTCATATTGGTTAACTACTCATTTTTGGCATGATTTTGAAATCATGCCAAATTGGTATGTTGCGGCCAGTCTAATGTTATAATAATGCACAGAATTAAAGGTACTTACGTATTATTGCAACCTATTGGTGACATTATACAAAATGAAGCACATGATTAACAATTCAACGCATACAAAGTTGGGATTGCCAAAGTGGCGAGTTTTTTGAACGTTGGCGACTGTGCAAAAATACCCACAAGTACTAAAAATTATCCAAAGTATATATATATATATATCCGAGCATAAAAATAAATTGAAAATGAAGTACAATACTAACATTAACTGACATAAAAAGAACTGAACTAACTTTATCAATGCAAAAGCATAATTTGAAAAAATAAGGTATTTACTTATAACCCCAACCTTTTGGCGACATTATATGAAACAAAGCACATGACTCGCAAATTCAGCATATATATGACGTGCGAAATCAGGGTTGCCAACTTGGTAAGTTATTTTGAATGTTGGCGATTGTTAGGATAGCACATAGGTGCCAAAATAATTTATCTTACCACTACCTGCTTCCTCAACATACTTTTTTTTGGCATGATTCTGAAATCACGCCAAATTGGTATGTTGCGGCCAGTCTAATGTTATAGTAATGTACAGAATTAGAGGTACTTATGTATTATTGCAAACTATTGGTGACATTATACAAAATGAAGCACATGATTGCTAATTCAACTCGCACAAAGTTGGAATTGCCAAAGTGGCGAGTTGTCTTGAACGTTGGCGATTGTGCAATACGCAAGTACTACAAAAATTATCCAAAGTATATATACATCCCGAGCATAAAAATAAATTGAAAAAATGAAGTACAATACTAACATTAACCGACATAAAAAAGAACTGAACTAACTTTATCAATGCAAAAGCATAATTTGAAAAATAAGGTACTTACATATAACCGCAACTTATTGGCGATATATGAAACGAAGCACGACTCAAAATTCAACATATATATATGACATGTAAAATCGGGGTTGCCAACTTGGCAAGTTATTTTGAATGTTGGCGATAGCCAGGATAGTACATAAGTTCCAAAATAATTTATCTTATGACCACCTGCTTCCTCAAAAGGTATTTAAGCCATTTGTCTGTTTTGCTCATTCTCTGATGCCTATTCCAGTTTGATATGTAATTACTACCAGCACTGCTTTTGCTTGGGCAGTATGATTTTTTCTGCATGGCAATTTTATGCACTGAAGCCAGTAGTATTATACCCTTAAAGGTTAAAATAAAGACATGAAATTGCAAAGAACCATATTATTGGATCAAGTGTAGTATAGGGGGCTACTTGGCGCAGTCCTTTATTTTGGTTACTAAAATTGGCCCCAAGGTACTTTTTCGGTATTATTTATTTTAGAATGAATTCGATATCTCACCATGACATTTAGATAAAAATCCGAAGAAAATCGCCAAATCCAAAGTGCCCCCTATATACTACATTTGAACCGAACTGAAATATAACCCTTATCAATGAGAAGTTTTAGTTTGTCAAAATTATAATCTTCGCATTCTAAAGAAATAAATAGTTATAATTTGCAAGCAAAATCACGCACATAAACATCCCGCGATAATACCTAATGTTGCCAAAACAACAAAACAAAGTTTTAGTTGTTGAAAGAATTATCCTTAAAAAAAAATTATTTATTCGAAAAATAATCCTAATTAAATATCAAAGAATAGAAAAATTGAATAAATATTCCAACCGATAAACAAAGCTACAGTAAAAATATGTAATAATCTTGAAAAATGCATGTAAAGTATAAATTGTCCACTTAGTGAGAAACGTGACTACATATGACGTCATAACACTGGAAAATCACTTAAAAATTAAAATTTAAAATATTTGGAAGGAATTATGAACGCCAAACCTATTTAAGAACCTTCTGGTGTAATTTTGTGTACGTACCAAGTTTCACGTTATTTGGGTGTCTGATCTCGAGTTATGAGGGAACAGACAAACAGACATTAAATGTTAATATGTAAGAGGAAACTTCCAAAAACAACACATGTGAAACTGCGTGCACGCCACAATAATAGATCAATTCAGTTCAGTTTGAGAGTCGTTATATTGAGCTGTAAGGTCGCTGCATACCCTTCCATGTGTCAAACGATACCTAAAGTGCTGGAAGATGAACTTTATGACCAGAACGTAGATGGCTGTGTAGGCGTTGAAGCTGTTGGATCAGATTCCACAGTAGCAGGTGCTGAAGTTGTTAGGTTCCACAGTAGCAGGTGCTTCATTCTTGGTTTGAGGTAGTTGCAAGTCCTCAGTGTTAAGAAAGAAGGCAGGTTTGCATCTATCAAATAGATACAGATACTCCGTTTACTCATTGATGTCAAGGAAAACACTTTATCCTTCTTTTGTAAGACTTTTGAAAGGGCCATCATAGGGTTGTTGAAGTGACGACGTAACATGTCCTTGGCAAAGGTACATGTGTTGCTTCCAACAGTCCTGATGGATAAAAAC
Organism: Trichonephila clavipes; assembly: GCA_019973935.1. Taxonomy (NCBI): domain Eukaryota; kingdom Metazoa; phylum Arthropoda; class Arachnida; order Araneae; family Nephilidae; genus Trichonephila; species Trichonephila clavipes. Next base: position 3,961 of record BMAU01001837.1, on the reverse strand, counting down.
TGGACGTTTGCCATGGTGTTTTGGTGTTTAGGGTGAAGTGATTGCATGTGAGACTTAAGTTTCGAAACAAAATTCACAACATCATCGTCTGGCCGGAAGAGTCAAACATCTCCCCTGGCAGTCGAATAGTGGTCCCAAAACTAATTCAGTTGGGGTACACAGAATATCTTCTTTTAAAGAGAAGTCAGACCTAGTAAGATGATAGGAGTACTTCTGCTCAACGCTCAGTAGCATGGCATTTGATTGTACTCTCTTTCCACCACGGTGCAATTCCTTCGATCATCCCATTAGCTTGAGGGTGGTATCCAGTTGTACGACACTTCTGAACAAGTAGTTTGCTAAGAGCTTGAAGAGCGAGGACTAAACGCCTTCGCCCCTGCTCTGTTGTGTAGAATTGCAGGAGTTCCAAAGCGAGACACCCAAGAGGAAAAGCAGCGCCCAGCCACAGTCTCAGCAGTTATGTCTTTGAGAGGTTGGGCCTCTGCCATTTCTGAAAAACGGTCAATCATTGTCAGGCAATAGGTGTAGCCATTTGATGGAGGTAGAGGTCCAATGAGATCCAGATGAACATGATCAAAACGTTGGGAAGGTTCTTGAAATGATGAAAGAGTGTGATCTTAGCATGATCGATGTAATTTTTGGATACTTAAGTGTTGTGGCAGAAAGTCTCGCCCACCTTAGCTACATCTGATGAGATGTCGATGGCCAAACAAAACGCCGCTTCCATCAAACGCACTGATCGATCGCGTGCCAGGATGGGATAAATGATGCAGATAGCAGATGAAAACATCTTGGCGGATGCTGTTTTGGGATGTAGGGTCTGGCTGTGCCCGTTGATAGATTCCACAACACAATTCTCAGTAGACGAATTGGGGAAAAGCCGCCATTCTTTTGAGTCCCGCGGAAGTTCCAGATGCTAAGCCAGGTGGGAAGCTCCTGATCAGTCCGTTGTGTCTCAGCACACAGTCATAGTCAACACCTGACTCTTGGGAAGGTGAATGCAGATAACACGTCAGCCAGAGAACATCAGCAGCAATATTGTCAGATCCTGGAATGTGTAACAATATTTTGTGGTGAACTGAGAGATGAAATCCAGCTGACGGATCTGCCGTGGAGAACACTCTGGGGTCACTTTTTTGCCTAGCAGCATAAGTGAGGGGCTTGTGGTCAGTAAACACTGTGAAATCTCTGGGGCTTCCAGCATATGTACCGAAAGCGTCGGATAGCCGAGTAGATAGCAAGGAGTTCACGGTCGTAGGCAACTGTAAGACTCCTTTCAGATGAAGCAAGTTTTCTCGAAAAGAAAGCCACAATGGCTGTAGCTCCGTGAGTCCACAACTTGGTGAAGTGCACCTCCTGCGGCATAATCAGAGGCGTCCACATGAAGAGCAAGCCGTGGCAGAAGGTGAAGGATGAGCAAGAAGTGCAGCATCTGCAAGAGCTTGTTTATACCTCTGAAATGCTGTAATTGCCTCAGAAGACCATGTTTAAAGGCTTTGAGTCCTTCTTACCTTTAGAACCTTTTTTAAAATTCACTTAAAAGATACTGTTGTTCAGCTGCTTTGGGCAAGAAACGTCTATAAAAATTTCTAACAGTCCTAAAATTTTTCAGAGAGCCAACAGCGTCTCTGGTTGTTTGTAATCAAGAACTGCTTGAACTTTGTCAGGCAATGGCTTAATGCCATCAGAGTGATAAAGTGGCCAAGGAAAATGAGTTCAGTCATTGTACCAAATAATAATAATAGAGATATTTAGTTTTAAACCATATGAGCTCAGTCTTTATGAATATGGATTCTTAAGTGAGAACGTGCTCCTCAGCATTTCTGAGTAACACCAAAATATCATCAAGTGAACAAACAAAAGGAGACTCTTGATACTTCATTGTGAGATCACTAAAGGTTTGTGGTGCATTCACAAGGCCAAAACACAAATGGGTATATTCACAAAGACCCCGCTTTATTGTTAGCAGCTGGTCTTTTAGGGAATATCACACCTGGCCATAGATTTGGTGAATGCCTTAAAATGTCTATTTTGAAAATATCCCTCTTGCCATGTGGTAGCGACATATTCAAATAAGGCATGGGGGGGAAGCAAGCCTGAAACTCCCAGTAACAGAATCTGCTGCCTGTAATCCCCAACAGGTCTAATTCGTGAGCCAGATTTGGGCACAACATGAAGAGGAGAACTCCAGGGACTCTTTGGAAGGTCTAATAATGCATTGAGCAAGAAGAAATTCAAATTCTACCTTCACCTGCATCATACAGTTTAGGTGTAGCCTTCAGGCCGGGCAGTGACTGTGGCCAGTAGTAATAATATGGTGGACTGTGCCATGTGATGCTGATTTGGAAATTAAGAAAGAAGGGTTGCTGAGGAAGTACGGATATTCCGACCAAGATGTTTTTAAAACAATGTTACATCTACAGTGAGGATTGAGGGCTGTACAATATTGAGAAAAAAAAAAAACACAAGAAAGTGAAAAGAGAAGTTTCCACATCCACCAACCTTTTTTTTCTTGAGGCCTGCTGGGTCTAAAGGCTGGAGAGTGCTTTTTAGAAAATCAGCACCACTCATAGGAGATGATACATCAGCAATTATGAAAGTCCAGATAAAAGGTCGCCTCAGACCCAGGTTCAGTTCTTTACGGACCATACCCATAGGCTGGAATTTTGGTATTATTAGCAGCAAATAAGGAGTAGTTAGACTGAGGTGATTTATTCATAGCTGGAGAAGGTGGATGACAGATTTCACTCCAGAGTCTATGAGAAATTTCTGGCCAGACTTGCGGTCTAATAAAAATAACCGGCTGGTATAGCTGAGGGCTCTGCCATTCCAGCTATGACAGAGCTTACTCTGTTTTTTTGCACAAATGCACAAAGGTGAAAACACACTTGCGGGCCTGCTCTTTATAACGGCGATGATAGTAGCAGATGCCACTTCCTCTATTGACACTCCTAGAGCGTGAATGTGATCTCGGGCGGTCAGAACTATATCGTTGGTGGCGAGAGGACTATGCTTCCTTGTCAGTTCATAAACTTGTAGAGACAGCTTCCTGATCTGCCTGGCGAGAGTCCATGGTTGGCTGAGCATTGCATGAAGATGACTCAGATGGTGGAGGAACAGTTTTGGCCGCACATATAGTCGATGCACCAACAACCTCAGAAACCTTATCAGCGATGATAGCCAGTTTATCCAAAGGCTCTTAGTGACACAAGATAAAACAGTTCGGGATATGTGCGGCATTCTTTGAAGCCACAAACTTTGCAGAAAGTCATCCTGAGTTGGCCATTAGACAGCCTCTTTCATTTTTCGCAACAGGTGGCTGGGCTTCTCATCTCCTAGCTGAAGGTCAGTAAGCAGTTTCTTAATTTTTTTGAGCCCCCGAGTCGCTAAATTGGGTGATGAGCCGCTGCGAGAGAGTGTGATATTTGTCACCGCCCGGAGGGCTAACACAATGTCCGACACGTAGGAGAGAGTTTCAGCATCCAGGTTCGCAACCAAAGCAGAATACTTAGTATCATCACTGGAGATACCACTGAATGAATGCATGGTCGCATTGCGCAATCCATAGACGAACAAGTTGGATTTCCAAAACGGCGGCAGCCGCAACGCAATACGAGCGACTTCAACGGTTTCACTGAGTCATATTGTTGGATAGAGATAAGCGAAGGAAGCGAAACGAATCTCCGAGCAGGCGTGGCTGCAAGAGTGGCGCTTGAGGAGAAGGAGAAAAATCTTTTCGCTACGGGGTGATCATCTCGTAGTAGAAGAATTTGTATTGCATTCGCCATTAGAACAGAATAGCTTACGTGTTTTTAAGTCCAAAAAAGGGGTCACTCACTGCCGCGTTGCGTGGTTAAGCATTCTTCATCACAACACGGTTGAATTCAAATAACAATAAACAATTATTAACTTTAGATTAAATGTGCAATTAAGAGGTAAACTCAAAACAACAACACATGGA